>JAFVLL020037082.1:0-40782 GCA_021397915.2 Tor tambroides | reverse complement strand
TCAGATAGTCAAAATGAAGTTGAATTGTATAGGTGGTGGGAAGGTGAATGTATTTTGAGTCATGGAACAAATTTGAGTGCAGGGGTGGCAATTCTCTTTTCTAAACATTTTGTCCACTATTGAATTAGAAAAAGGTAGAATTTTAATGGCTATAGTAGAAATTAAAGAGTTAAAGTTTCTTTTTATCAATGTATATGCTCCAAATATAGGTTTACAACGGACTGAATTATTTGGGAAGCTAAATACTGAAATTAGAAAACATGTGGATGAGGGAATGTGTGTAATAATGGGAGGTGATTGGAATTGTACCACTAATTTTGTATTGGATAGAAATGGAGAAGAACCTCATTCACAGTCTAGTAAAATGCTTCTACGTGACGTGACATGACATGTGGCCAAGTATGGTTACCCATACTCGGAATTTGTGCTCTGCATTTAACCCATCCAAAGTGCACACACACAGCAGTGAACACACACACACCGTGAACACACACCCGGAGCAGTGGGCAGCCATTTATGCTGCGGCACCCAGGGAGCAGTTGGGGGTTCGGAGCCTTGCTCAAGGGCACCTCAGTCATGGTATTGAAGGTGGAAGAGAGCGCTGTACATTCCCTCCCCCCACCAACAATCCCTGCCGGACCTGAGACTCGAACTCGCAACCTTTGGATTACGAGTCCGACTCTCTAACCATTAGGCCACGACTTCCCTTAGAAGATTAAGATTACTCTTTAGATTAAGATTATTCTTAAGATTACTCAAGAACTAGAATTAATTGATGTATGGAGAAATAGAAATCAATTAATAAAGCAGTATTCATGGGTTAAAATATTAGACTCTACTGTGACTGGAGCAAGATTGGACAGAATATATGTAAATAAATCAGACAATAATAGAGTTATGAATGTTGGTATATCCCCTTGTGGTTTTTCTGATCACCATGTAGTGACTATTGATTTTAATACTACAAGGGTATTGCATCCAAAATCTAATTGATAGTTTTCACGTGACGTCACACCCTCACGGAACCCCCACCTGGCGGGCAAAACGAAGCTTTGCTCCACTGACCGCCAGGTATTTTTACACAGATTGCATCAATTAATAATATAGTAAGATGCAGATATTAAATGGCGAGATTCAGTGGACACCTTATTGATGTATATTTTGTACAGGCAAGAGGATGAAGCCAGAATATAAACGCAATGTGCAAATTTTCACATTAAATTTTGCTTCCCATAGAAAACCATTAGAAGGAAAACACTGAACCGTTAAACGGATTGCATTCACATTCCGGCCTCATTTGCTTGCCTGTGTAAACTATGCATCATTAATGTGGTGATTACTGAATTTGATATTTTAATATTACTGTTTTAAATATATTAAGGCACTTTAAGTGTTTTTACAATGTTTTGTCGCACTGTTTATGATTGAAATATTGCCGCGGGTGCTTAATATGGATTTCAAATGGCCAAAACTTGCATTTTGTTCAGAAATACCTTTGTTTTATTGAGAGGTGATCTAAATATTTGCGGCTGGGAAACAGATGAAAAATTGACATGCTTGTGCAGCAGTTCTATGGATGTTTTGCCCTCCAAGTCTTTGAGCCGGTCACGTGACTGAAAACTATCAATTGGCATTTCAATGTTAAACTGTTACATGATAAGTTTTTTTGTGAAAATTTTAAATGTTTTTGGGAAAAATGGAAACTAGAAAAGGACAATTTTGAAAATGTTATTCAGTGGTGGGAGGTAGGAAAAGTTCAAATCAAGATTTTTTGTCAGCAATTTTCTTATAATAATACTGTGATTGTAAAGAGAAATATTGTAAGGTTGGAGAATGGTATTAATGATATGGAAAACTCTTTTAGAAGAAAGAGCAAAAGGTGCCTTAGTTTGAGAAAGGATATCTTCCATCAAGGAAATGGATGCTCCAGCAAAGTTCTTTTTTTAATCTAGAACGAAAAGTAGTAAAGCAAAAAAATATGCTTTACCTTCGGAAGAACAATGGCACATTAACTTCGGATCCCATTGAAATGAGAAAAATTGCAATGCTTTTTTTATGCTGAACTTTTTGGGCCTAAAGACTGTGATAATGCGAGTATGGATCAGTTGTTGAGAGGACTACCTAACTTGAAACCTGAGGACAGAGAGACATTGGATAAAATGGTTTCTTATGAAGAACTTTCAGAGACTGTTATGCAACTATCCACAGGACGTGCCCCAGGTGTAGATGGTTTGCCTGCTGAATTTTATAAATCATTTTGGAATATTCTAGGAGAAGACTTTTGCAATGTAATTGGATAATGTTTTAAAGGTATTTTACCCAGCAGCTGTCAAAGGGCAGTATTATCACTTTTGCCTAAAACTGGTGATTTAGGATTGTTGAAAAATTGGCGCCCTGTTTCTTTAATGTGCCAAGATTATAAAATATTGTCTAAATGTTTAGCAAATAGATTAAAAAAGTTTTTAAGTATTGTTGTGAAAAATGAGCAAACATACTGTGTTCCAGGACGCACAATAATGGATAATTTATTTTTAGTAAGAGATGTAATTGACCTATCTATGAGAAATGATCTTAACATTGGTATATTATCGATTGATCAAGAAAAAGCATTTGATTGTGTGGGTCATAATTACCTTCTAAATGTTTTGAAAGCTTTTGGGTTTGGAGAAACTTTTATTTCATGGATAAAATTATTATATAGAGGTGCTTCTGTAATGCTTAAGGTGGGAGGGGGATTGAGTTGCCCAGTACCTGTTAAAAGGGGAATAAGACAGGGTTGTCCACTTTCTGGACAACTCTATAGCCTAGCTATTGAGCCTTTACTAATTAAGCTGAAAAATAGTTTGAAAGGATTTCATATACCAGGAGATGTTAATGGGTTAAGTGTCTGTGTTTCTGCTTACGCTGATGATGTAACTGTTTTTATTACTGGACAAGAGGATGTTCAGATATTGTGTAGAAGTTTGGCTTTATATGAAAGAGCGTCCTCAGCTAAAGTAAACTGGGCAAAGAGTGAAGGTTTTCTTGTGGGTCCCTGGACGAATGTTGGGCCTCCTCAGCTCCCAGGGGGATTACAATGGGGCAAGGAGGGTATAAAAATTTTGGGAGTGTTTCTGGGTAAAGAAAGTTATAGACAAAAGAACTGGGAAGGCATGCTGGAGAAGGTGTCAGCCAAGTTGTCTAAATGGAATTGGCTATTACCTGAACTATCCTACAGGGGTAGAGTCTTGGTTACAAACAATCTGGCTTACTGGCCTCCATGCTTTGGCACAGAGTAAATGTGTTGGAGCCACCAAATGAAATGATAAAAGTTTTACAGAGAATATTTGTAAAAAAAATTTTGGTCGGGACAACATTGGCTTCCTGGATCTGTTATATCTGCCTTTACACGAAGAAGGACAAGCTATGATAGATGTAAGAAGCAGGATTAATACTTTCAGGCTACAAACTGCACAGAGAATACTGTATGAAGAAGATCAAGGGTGGATTCGTGTTGCTTGTGCTCTTTTAAAGACAGCATCCGGTCTCGGTTACGACAAACAGGTGTTTTTACTGAGACTAAAGGAACTGGACTTAAAGGGGTCATATGATGTGATTTCAAGTTTTCCTTTCTCTTTGGAGTGTTACAAGCTGATTGTGCATAGATAAATGCGACTCTGTTCCCCTCTGGGGCTTGAACTGATGGTAAAACTAAGGACATTATTTACTGTCTGTCTTTACTATAATTTTGAAAGCTGAAGCTCGCGATTATGGAAAGGGCTGCCATTTCCGACGCGGCTTGTGGTGTTCGGCCAATCACAATGCACTGTGCCAGTTGGCCAATTAGAGCAGACTGCACTTGTCGGAAGGAGGGACTTTGTAGAAAACGAAGCGTTTGAGAGAGGCGGGGCATAGAGGACCTACAATAATGTACAGTATTTGAAAAATAATGTTTTTTGAACAATAAGACTTGTCAACACATTCTGTTACACCAAATACACAAAATAATGATCTTTAAAAAAGCATCATATGACCCCTTTAAGTAATTTATCCCTGTTTTATCAGTCAATGTTAAAAGCTTGGCAAAATAATTTGTGTCAACAGAGATCTTTCACAACCGAGGGATTGGATTATGGGAGAACCTTTGTTATACAGGGTTCGTACAAGGTGCTTGAAGTACTTGAATTTGACTTTTTGAAATTTAAGTCCTGGAAAACCCTTGAAAACAGCTATATTTATGAAAAAGTACTTGAAAAGTACTTGAACGTTTAAAAGGCAGTATATGAAATTGGTGTTAATTTTTGTTTTCGACAAAAACAATCTTTTCTCGCTAAATTAACGATGCAGCGCATCTAAATACAGAGCCACTTCACCCGGCTGCCCGGAGCACATGCGATCTCGTGATATTACTCCTTGAGGTTAAAAGCGGTTTCGCAATGTAAGTATAAAGTTGAGTTTGTGTAAAACCTTTGATGGTGCTTGCATTATATTGTTCTGTCTTTTATTGCATGTGCAGTTTGTTTGGGTTTCATTTGGGAACGCGTATAAACTCTGACGTGCTTTGTGTTGTACTGTTATTTACAAGCGTGAAGCGCGTCTCCATCTCAGCCGCTCGAGACACAAACTCTTCCTCTGCATATGCTGAGAGTTTGTTCATCTGAGAAAACAGTGCGCGTTATCTCACTAGATTTATAAAGTAAATCTTTTAGAAACCCAGGCCAGAACAGGAGAATATATCAACATATATCTATATCAGTGGCGTTCCGTCCATATAAGCTGCGAATGCGCCGCATACCCAGGCCATCTGAGAGAATGAGTTCACGGGCTAATTAGTATAAACATGATTATAAGTTGATACCTTATCATTTGAAATGTGACTTAAAGCTTAATAAAGTGCTGGGAATAAGTATGTAAAATTTATTTGAAAACAACTATAATTTTCTGTAAATCTACGTCAGTTACGGAAGCTTCCGGGTAAGCGGATTCTTCGCAGCTTTGTCGCCTCCGCTTTGTCGCTGTGACTCGACAGGATTGTTGCGCGTTCACAGTGATTTGCTGGCCTGCGCGTGATTTCATGAGCGAGGTAAGCTGTCCGCGAAGCGCTCGCCCAAGCGGAAAAATGCACTGTTGCTGCCAGATCTCGATTGCCGAAAACTACATTGTGTTTGATGCAGAACTAACTCCACGAAATCATATGAAAAAAACAAAACAAAACATCATAACTGTATATTTTCATGCTTTCTCAAGCAAAGCAAATTTTGAAAGTCCACTAAAAACATATCTGGTCATAGACAATGTTGAAGACGTTATTGTCAACATGCCTAAGTAGTAAATATAAAAATGTATTTACAATTTGAAATAATAACAAATAAAAAATAGGAAACAAAACCTTTGTTTTCCGTATACTTGTCGCTTACAGTTAAAGTCCTTCTGTGATTTTATTATTGTTTGCAACGTTACTTGTCAATATTTTAAAGATATTATTATTTTTATTATTTATTGGTATTTTGCATGGTCTGTTATTGTCATCTGGGTGGGAGTTTTAACTCCTATTCACTGGGAATAAAAAATAATAAAAAAAAAAAAAAATCATTCAGTTGATGCAGAGACTTATAGACTGGGGGAATCCTCCATCTCCCCACGCTCTGAATATTAGCCTATGTATCGTAACCTGAAATGATAGAAGGATTGGAGATTAATTTCATTTACAAATAGCCTAAGATAGGAATGTGCATACTTTTAAATCGACACCTGCCACGGTGTTTTCCTCTTTGAGTGTGTCCTAAAATCGACGAGGTATGGAAGCCGCTGGTGTCCGCCACTGAATAAAAAATTAAAAAGGTAATTGTTTTTTTTTTTCTCACAATTCTGACTTTTATCTCATAATTGTGATACAAACTCGCAATTCTGACTTCATATCTCGTAATTCTGACTATATAACTCACATAACTCTATATATCTCACAATTCTGACTTTTTTCGAAAAAGTCGCAATAACCTTTTTTTTTTTAATTCAGTGGCGGAAAAGGGTTTCCATAATGAGGGGGGGGGGGGGGGTCTTAATCTTAGCACTCAGCATACCCGGTTAAAAAAGTCACCGCTCGCCACTGATCTATATGCGATTTGTTGTACATCGCGATTTCAAAATAAAAGTTCAAACCCTCGCTCTGAGTTTGCATGTGACCAAATATTAAAATTATATGGATTTAAACGTCATTGAATCACGCTGTAAAGAGAGACATCACCAGGCCGCTGGCGCCCTCTGCAGGTATTTGTTATAAACTTATAATACTTAACCCCCTGGGGTCAACAAACGCATCGGCGCGTTTTGGTGCATTTTTTTTGAAAGCCCCTAAAGGAACTTAAATTACTCAGCGAGTTTTAATCGTACAGATAAGAGTAATACATCAATCGAATCTTTAAAGGATCTACTTTTATTTGTATTCACGCATAAAAACAACAAAACTTTGTAATTTTATAAAATAAAGAAAACAAACAGGGTGCGCTCTCTGCCTTCTCCGTCTCCACGAGTTGCTTTTAGAAACGCGTCACTAAAATGAATTGTAACTTGACGAAAACTCAACACACAGACATGGGAGTTATATCTATAAAAAGCTTGAAGTGTCTAGTTTTAAAAGAAGTAAGTCTTATCGAAAACAAACATTCCGTGATGAAGTAATCCGTATGAAACCAACACGATGTTCAGTCCCGCCCCCTCGTGTTCATATGTAAATAAGCACGTGAGCCGCGTGCTCATGGAGACGCCCAACACAAACAAAGAGTAACACACTCTTTCATCGCGCTACTGTTCGTTTCTGCAAGCAGACGCGCTGATTAAAGGCTGGATTTCCCTCAAAATAAGAGCAAGAGTTCATCCAGAAGAGAAGATCGATCTGATGAGTAAGTAATGTTTCTTTTTTGCATTAGTTAACGTGTTATTGTGACATAAACATGAACACGTTTATTTGGGTTTTCCCCAAATGACAAGCTGATGAATGCTACCATCTAAGAATGTTTAGACCATGCTTATTATTAATAATCTGTTCACAAATATATTTTAATAGCGTGCTAAACAATAATAATTCGTTTCTCAGATATAAAATATCACTTTTTATAGTACAAAGCATACATGAATCTCTGGCTACAGACTCATAACAGCTACTATAAAGTAATACATGGTGTAGTGGAGGGTATACGCAGGTAATGTTATACGGCGTATACCCACTTCTTTATCAGTCGGCATTCCGTATACCCACTTCTAAATCCCCTCTGATGCGCATCATTCAGTAGTGTCCTGCACTAGCCAAATCATGACAGTCCTGCACTAGCCAAATCATGACAGTCCAGCATATGAGTAACTAGCCTAATCCAATCGCATGTGAATAAATGCAAATATTCCCTAAAAACATCCAGTAAAGACAGTGATGCTGTCAGTAACGAGACATAAGCACTCTCATGCAGTGTATGTTTCATTTATAGGCTACTCGAAGGCGGATGGCGCTCTTGCGCAGAAAGTCCGAAACGGCCTCATAGAAGTACTATTTACGAGTCACGACGTGCAAGAATCCAGCTATTGCTGTAGCCAAAGCTATCTCTACTGTAGCTAAGCTGAATAAATAGAAACGTGAAGACAGTGAACATATGATAATATGGTTTATGTGTGTTTTTCAAGTCATCTCCAGGTAATAGAAAAGCATCTGATTCTGAATAATGCAGTGCTAATTGATAGCATTTATTACACTTGGCAATAGTTAGGCTACTAGGCTATATAATATATCTTCTGCCTTATTCTGTGACAAAAATGGGGAAAAAATGTAGGTTATAGGCTAAACAAATCATAAAATTGTCATTAGGAAAATACAGGAAAAATATTATAAATTATTGGTTATTGTCCAGCAGTGTATTTGATTTCTCAGACAATTAAAAGCAAGAGGTAATAATTAATAAATAATAATAATAGTAATAAAACCTGTCAATTAGACAAAAAAGTTATTATATTTGACATTTCTGTCCCCCTCACTTCTGAAATTGAGAATCACGATTTTTTGTTTGTTTCAAATAGAGATCACAATTCTCCCACAAATCTGAACAAACAACTAAACAAAATAGCATCTAATTTACTAGAGGTTCTGACAAAATGTCAGTTGCTGCAGTCTATTTATATATTTATTTATTTATTTTAATTATTTTTAATTAATTTAATTATTTTAATTTAATTATTTTTTCTTCTTGAATCCATGGAAATAAGCAGAAACACTTAAATAACACACGTAAATACCAGGTATGATTTACTTGTTTCACTTGTTGAACAGAATCTGTTGCAGGAATGACTCAAAGTCTGTTCACATCTCTGTGGTTAGAACAGTGTGCACAATAATATGTCTTTGACCTTCATTATGTATGTTTTGTTTATACTGTTTTAAATAAAATACAAATAATTTAAAAAAAAAAAACATTTTTTTTCAATCTCCTCACATTCTCTCTTACCTGCCTCAGTCAGTCTCACTGATGAGCCATTAGCAGCTTTAGGGGAGGGCCCTTTGTCTCTCAGGTGAAAATCACTTAATATTCAAGGCCATTGCCACTCCCTCGCATATTGGCTTTCAATCACAAAACATGTCTTAAAAAATTTAAATCAATATATTGTTTTCTGTGAATGAGTAAGCAGAATGATTTTCACACAATTGTTTAGTAAATATTCTAGCCTATAAGACTGATTACTCAAAAGTCTTATTCAGGACTATTTAGTGTGGGTTTTATGGCCTTATTTCAGCTACATTTTTTTTCCCAAAACTTACTAACCACGCATAATATATTTTTTTTTCTACAAAATGCAAACATGTACATCCATCTTGGTCACACATTATTGTAGCACAGTTTGTGATGAATACAAAAAAAATACATGTTGGTCAATAATATAAGTAGCTGAAATAAGCACAAATATCAGGGCATGTCAAAACATCTCAAGGGCCCCAAAATCACCTCAGACCCCAGAGGGTTAATGTACTTAAGTTGGTTATGTTCACATTATGTAGTATAGGCATATTACTTTATGTATTTTAACAGTGTTGTTCAATAAAACCATGTGATTACTTGGTTTTTGATACTTTATTCAAACCAATTATTATTGTCTCATCGTTAGTTTAATATATAAATAAATAAATATAAGTGTAGTCGTACTAAAGCCTGCTTTTCACTTACATCTATTTATATTACTAAAAAATATCAGATTGCTCAATTGTCAATAATCAGTAGATTACTTGATTACCTAAATAATTGTTAGTTACGGCTCTAGATAAGTAAAAAAAATTCAAAATACAACTACATTGTTTTGCGGAGCTCATTGTCTTGCTAATTTTGTCATTGAAAATTTCTTAAATAGTATTAAAATATTGTCTCGTTCTAGTGAACTAAGTATTTATATTTTATCTCATCTCACAAGCTAAATGTATTGTCACACCCCTAGTTTCCATGAATGTGATACAGCTCATAATTTTCCAAGTGTATGATGAAGCTTTTACTCTTCAAGTTAATCATATATTCATAAAAAAATCACTTTGAATAAGTAAATTTAAAACTTTGCCATAGTATCCTTTCAAATGTTAAAGTTGCCGCAGCCATTGCTTTGCATGTGCTGCATGTTATTTGTACCATTTTGTTTTATTTATTTATTAGAATTTGAAAGATAATAACGATATTGTGATCTCTGATTTTAGTCCTTGAAAACCAAAAAAGTAGTGCTTAAAGTCCTTAAGTCCTGGAATTTCATTTTGCAGTTTCTGTACGAATCCTGGTTATATAATCCATTGATACAAACCAGAACTTTGTCATCAGAAAGCTTGATAAATTGCCTGTTGAGAGCTGGACTAACAAAAATAGGCAATCTGAGAGACATTAAAGGGTGGAAAACGGCTGCAGCACTACAGTGTGAAACAGGGATTCGATCTCTACGTCTTCTACAGCAGGTGATAGAAGAGGTGCAGAATGCACTGCCTGGAACCTGCAGGGAGGCACTGGAAATGCAACTGTTTCAGGATTGGGAGAAAAAGTACCAGTTTCCATCCATTAGTATATCTGCAGCAGCAGAGGAAAATTATGAAGATGCTGATACAATACTATCTTTTAAAACTCCGGAGATGGGACAGTTTTGTGAAGCAAGTAAGAAAGCCATCTATATTATTTGTGTTAAAGTTACCCATCAGACTGTTTTAAAATGAGTACGAGTAGGGAGGTGGACAGATGTGTTTGGGCCAGACTTTAGAGGATCCTGGAGGTCTCTTTACAAACCTCCTATTGAGTACAGCAGACCTACAGTGGAGACTTGTTCTTGGTATCATAGCTACGAACAGACACGTGGCACACCTGAATCCAGCAGTGGGTAAGGAATGTCCTTTTTGTGGAATTGAAGAGACAGTCGACCATTTATTTATATATTGTATGAGGTTGGACTTTTTTTTTTCTTCTTTTTTTTTATTATTGTTTTAAAGAATAGTTTTGAAGTTTTAAGTGAAGATTTTTCTAATCAACATTTTATTAGTGGTCCCAAATATACATTTCAGAAGAGAAGAAAAGTATGCTTATTAAATTTTTTGATGGGTATGGCTAAAATGGCAATTTGGAAGACTCGAAAAAATAAGTTAATGGGTATAGGTTCAGTAGATGTTGAAGATGTCTTTAGAAGCATGGTGAATGCCAGAATCAACATTGAATACACACATTTTAAATTGATTAATGATATTCAAATGTTTTCTGAAATATGGTCTGTTGGAGGAGTTTTACATTTACATTTAGTCATTTAGCAGACGCTTTTATCCAAATGAGGACAACAGAAGCAATCAATTGTAGTATTAAAACAACTAAAAACAGATCCAAAACTAAAAGCTAAAACTTTATAAATACTGCATATACACATTTTAAAAATAAAGAAATTAAATAAATGACATGCATACAACAAAATTTCAAAACTTAACATTTAAATGAAAACAAAAAATAAAGCTAAAAACAATTCAAAATATTAAAGAACAAAAGGTTTAAGAGTATAATAATGAATCTAACAACACTAAGCCAAACACCAAAAACAACTACATATGTGTATGTACAACCACACACATACATAATAAATATATATATATATATATATATATATATATATATTTCATTTTCATTTAGTTTGTTGAAGTATTCAAATAACTCAAATAAAACTAAAACTTAAGACCTATAGAGACATAATAAATTCAGACATAATTTAACGAAAATTAAAATAGATAACACATACAAATCAAACGACAGTAGTTTATCAGTAATCCTAAAAAACAACCCTGCCAAACACACGTTAAAAAACAACAACTTACACATAGTAAGAAATGGTTATAAAAAACTGAAATAGAAGTGAAACAAGTAGTAGGAAAGAGGAGAAATAAAGCGATACTTATCGAAGTAGTTTTGTGTGAGGTTTTGGAAAAATATGTTGGTTTTAAAGTTTTAAAGTAATGTATGTATTTATAGAAAAAATGTATAAATGTGAATATGTTTGAATGTATTATCATATGTGAATTTTGTTAAACATTACATGGTCAGATAAGAAATCTGGAAAAAAGTTAAGCTTTAATAAAAGTTGTATTAAGCCTCTCTCTCTCTCTCTCTCTCTCTCTCTCTCTCTCTCTCTCTCTCTCGAATTGACAATAGGTATTTGAGAAAAAAATTAGTGAATTCTAATTATTGGGGGACTAGCCCCCCTCAATGTCTATGGTGGTTATCGCCCTGATCAGACGTGAAAATATGTTGACACTATCGTGCAGTCTGTAATATGACGTTAGCAATTTTAGCGATTTTTTTTTTATTTTTTTTTTTTTTTTTTGCAAACATTTCTTTGAATAACATGACCATAAATATGAACACATGATTGAATGTAACAAAACAAATGATTACTTTTCATTAAAATCTTAATTAATGACAATAATGCTTATATGGTTATTTTTGTTCACTCGGGCAGTCATGTTGCCGCTGTAGCCAGTTAACTCTGAGATAATACATAGCCCTTCGTTTGAAGTGTGGTCCTGAAAAATCTTCGTTTGAAGGGCTATCTGACCCTCCCCCTTACCCCTACCCCTCCAACCAAAAGAGAATTGAGACACCCCTACCTCTTAATGTGAACACGCAAAACAGAGGGGTAGGGAAAGGGGAAGAGCTAAGGGGTAGAAATGGGATTGAGCCTTTGTGTTCCCAAATGTGCATTAAATTTAAATGAAAAAAACCCTAGCCACGTTCAAAGAGGTCGTAAAATTCGCTATAAACACACCTGTAACCCTACATCAGTATATTGCTATTGTGTCTGTAAAATCACTGTAAACCATGGCTTCATGGGGCTTTTTACTGCTTTTTTAAAATAATTTTCAGTAATTCGCAGTTTGATGAGTGCCAGAAGTGTAAAAATAAGAATGTCAATTGATTCCAAAAGTTTAACTAAAAATTAAAATTATTCAGATAAGCTTCAATTTTGTTCAATTATCAAGTCTGTCAGTCACAGTATGTCTGAGGTAGACTTGCTACCATTCACACAGAACACATTATTGGTTTATTTTATGGAGCTATTTGTTTTGTACTGTCGTGTAATAAGGTTGACAAATTTTTGTGCATCTGTTTCAGGTTGTAGCCTCCAAGGCAGCTAATGCCAAGCTGGAGAGTGAGCTGAAGCAGGAAAAGACCAATCTGCTGGATATGCAGAAGATATTGTGTGATGAGCGCAAGCTCATGTCTGCCATAGATGTGGAACATCAGAGTCAACTGGTAGAAATGGAGCAGAGACACCAGGAGAAGGTCTGCTTTCATAGAAGCTCTTCATAGATGTTATAATGCTATTGTCAAAGTAAAGCATAAGGCAAAGTTCCCTTTTTTTCATTGAATTAATGTTTCATTTAAATGATAAATTTGTGTAATTATTTTTACATTGCAGAACCATTTAAACTAAATGCAAGAAAGGTGATTAAAATGGAGAGCAGTTACATTATCTAAAATGGGCACTTTTCCTTTTGCATTGATGCACAGTGTTGCTGATATGAGATTTTGCTGTATTTGCCTGAGCAGTCATTTCGGTAGCTCACCAATTTACTAAATTTCTCTAATACATAAAATAAGTAAGCTTGACTAGAGTTCTTGCAGGGAGAAGAATTTATTCGTGATAGTAGTGTAACAGTTCTTCAACAGCGATGTTAGCTGGTCTGTCTTTAAGGAATCTTAACCCAAAGTTCTGTCTGTGGGACAACTGTTAGGACCTCCCACATAGTTTCCTCAATAAACGATGTCCTTTGTGTGGACTGTCTGGACCACCTATGTGTGCCATCACCTGTATAGACCATCTTGATCACAGGGCATTAAAAAGCATTAAAAGTCATTAAATGGGTTTTGTGAAAATTAAGGCCTTAAAGAGATATTTCACCCAAAAAGGAAAATTCTGTCATTACTCACCCTCATGTCTTTCCAAACCTGTAAGACCTTCGTTCACAAGACCTTCGGAACACAAATTAAGATATTTTTGGTGAAATCCAAGAGCTCTCTGACCCTCTATAGACAGACACACCTGAAATGTTCCCAGGTCCAGAACCGTATCAAGAAAATCAGGAAAATAGTCCATGTGACATCAGTGGTTCAACTGTTAAACAATGTATGCGCATACTGTTCTCGACGTGTAAACAAGGGTACAGCTTGTTCCACGTAAGCAGCAGCATGTGCATGCGTTGTTTACACTTTAGAGGAAAGCACGCACATGCATCGTGATACTCTCCAAAATGGAGGGTCAGAGAGCTCTCGGATTTTATCAAAAATATCTTAATTTTAATTTCTGAAAATGAATGAATGTCTTACGGGTTTGAAATGCCAAAATTTCCATTTTTGGGTGAGCTATCCCTTTAAATAGCATTAAAATTCAGGAATTAAATTTTTTTTTGTTGGTTTTGAAGAAAAAAATTACCAGTGTATTTTGAATATAGTGTTTTCAATAATTAATAACTTTTTAATTTGCTGTTGCAGTATATGTACATTGAATGTGATACACGCGCAGAACCATTTTGGTAATTGTCTCTGGTCGGTGCAAATTGCCGTCATGCCGGATGTTTGGACAGGGGGCGACTGAGACATGGAGGACTAAAACTAAGAGCAGAGAATGTAAATTTTGTAAAGTCTGAAAGAAACTGTTCAGTGCAATTGAGCAATTTTAGCTAGAATGATTCTGACTTTATTGTATTTGTTGTAAATGACGATTGATAATGAATAATGTATTGACCGTAACCACCAGTTGAGACTAACACAGACTGTCTGTGTGTGAGAGAATCTCGTGAAGAAATCAAAACAAATGAGCACAACAGCACAGACAAAGAAATTCACAGAACAAACATACTATGATAAAAATAGAGTTTTTATATTTATAACATTTAGGAAAAGGGGAAAGGGAAGTGGTGTGTGGCCAAGTGTCGTGACCCATACTTGGAATTTGTCCTCTGCATTTAACCCATCCAAGTGCACGCACGCAGTAGTGAACACACACCCAGAGCAGTGGGCAGCCAATGCTGCGGCGCCCGGGGAGCAGTTGGGGGTTTGGTGCCTTGCTCAAGGGTCTCACCTCAGTCGTGGTATTGAGGGTGGAGAGAGTGCTGGTTATTCGCTCCCCCCACCTACAATCCCTGCTGGACCTGAGACTCGAACCCACGACCTTCGGGTTACAAGTCCGACTCCCTATCTATTAGGCCACGGCTGCCCCTGTTAAAAATCATTTTCTTGGCTTTTCTTGCTATAACAAATGTGCTTTACAAACACAGTTACAGCAGCCAGAAAACAAACATACAAACAAAAAAAAAAAGCTCTAAAATTTAGCCTAGTTAAGCAACATGAGATGACCAAGAGAGTGCCGTTTCCTGAATATCAGCACGATTGCAGATTTGACATTCATTCAGTAAACAAGTAATAGTCATTCTATAATCTCCGAGCTGCACACAGCAGTGTTTCATTACTAAATGATTCAGCATTTTTGAATGAATCATAAGTCAGTCACTAGTCATTCAGTGATCCATTCATAAAGATGCTTGATTCACTTGCTTGATTCTTGAACAAATTAGCCATCTGAATGAATTGCTTGAACTAATGTTCACTAATTAAGTCACATGCCGCCACCTACTAGGAATGCACCGATACTGGTATCGGGTCCGATACTGCGCTCTCTGTATTCGTATTAGGGCTGGACGATATGGAAAAAAAAAATTATCACAATTTTTTTTAGTGCTGTCAAACAATTAATCGTGATTAATCGCATCCAAAATAAAAGTTTTTGTTTACATAATGTATGTGTGTGTACTCTGTATATTTATTATGTATATATAAATACACACACATGCATGTATATATTTAAGGAAAATATGTTACGTTTATAAATTAAATATATTTATGTATGATATAATTTATATGAATATAAATATATACATGCAAATACATGTAAATATTTTCCAAATATATGCTGCATGTGTGTGTCTTTATATATACATAATAAATATACACAGTACACACACATATATTATGTAACCAAAAACTTTTATTTTGGATGCGATTAATCGTGATCACTAATTTTTTTTTTTTGTATCATTCGATATCGATAATTATCACAATAAATGTCAAATCTTTATTTCTTTCAAGTTTAAAGCCAGATTTTTGCTCCAAAGTCGCAGTTGTAGAAACCAGACTATTAATTTTCCTTAACAAAATATCTAAATAGGAAAATTAATTTCTTAGTTTCTGCATGTTCTAAGGAGTGATATTGTTTCAAATCAAGAAACGGGTTTGGGTTGCCTGATAATATTAATAAAAATATCACTTTTTTGTCTCTTAAAAATGCACATTTGATAGTAGCTTGAGTTAGGATGCAGAGGTGAATTTTTGTTCATTATCAAAATCGGTAACATCTGTAAAAAAAAAAAAAATTTTAGCAACCTCAGTTTTGTTTAAATTTATTCTGACCAAGTTTTTTTTTTTTTTAAGTAAGCATTGGTCTCCCATGGTAGCATACATTTAAATCATAAACACAATTAAAAACACACACACATAGCATCTCAATACCATGGTAAAAATATAACTGTATGGTTTTTAGGTAGCCTATTTGTATGAAAAACAGTAGTCTAAAAACATTCAGTATAAATGCAAACATGCTATAACTTAATCACAAATACATACTGTAATTATAGACCGTTACTCCTGTAATAAAATTCAGTGTGAATATCCCACATTTCTGCCACAATACCATGGTGCAGTGAGCGTTACTACAGTAAATCCATGGTAAATGATAGTGATGTGTAGATTGAAAAGCCTTCTGACTGTCTCGTTGCCCACAGTGTTTCTCCTGTTTGGCTTTGGCTAGTTTAAATCACAGAGTCATTTGTGTTCATCGCTGAATTCAAGGGCTTCACCCTGGATCTCACAGCACTGTTTATTGCTCACTTGACAGAGTAAACACATCTGCTCTATTGAGCTCGCACCGCGCAGCACTTTGAACTGTGATCCGAGCGGATAAACGGTCCGTGTGGCGCGATTCAAATGAGTCGCGCTCTTTCGTTCCGCTTTTGGCACATAAACATTATATTGAACTCTTAATATCGTTTTATCGAGGAAAATTATATCGCGATAGTTGTCGTTATCGAATTATCGCCCAGCCCTAATTCGTACTCATTAAAATGCCCCGATACGAAGCGCTGATACCACACGGCATGTGATAAGTGCCGTATTCAGACAAAGAAACACCGACAACAGAACAACAGACATCAGAATGGAGTTATTATTAGAGGTTAAGGATGTCTACGAAGTATATGTATGCAATTAATATAATGTTAAACAATTGGTATTAATGCCTGTATAGCTGATGTGCACGAGCTGATAAGCAAAGCACGCTGAGTGGATTGAGCACGCGGCGGCACACATGCGCTAGCTTGTCGACTTAATATCCCCTTCTCACTAGGGTTGGGTATCATTTGAATTTTATCGATTCTGATTCTTTTTGATTCCCAGTTTCGATTCCAATGTGATTAAATAATGATATCAAACATTTATCATGTCTCTTTTTTGCAAACCATTTATTGGAGCTGAATACCATGAACACAAATCAACAGGCTACATAAAAACTGGACTGTTTAAGAGCTGTTTGTGTGCAAAATAGAACTGCATGATTCTGGATAAATTGAGTTTGTTTTTTCTTTTTTTTTTCCCCCCCAATGGAAGTTGTTCTCATTGTTCTTAAGAAAAAACATTAGACAACTAAACAATCACATGTAATTTATGAATGGATAATTCAATGACTCACTCAAGATGTACTTGTTTCATTACTGGATGAATCAGCGTTCTTGAACGAATCTCTTGTATGATTCAAAGACAAATACATTTTAACAGCCCCTTTTCGCCACCTACTGGCATAACAATGTAATTGATAAATCTTCATTTGAAGTGTCAAATTACTTTAAAAAGGTGATTTACTCTATTTTAATTGCTACCATACACAGAGTTTATATCTGAACTATAAACTTTATCCCAGTACTTCTGTGATTTGAATGTTTGTAACAGAAATAATGATACTGTGTGGTTGAAAAGACAGTGAAGCTGTTTCATTTATGACAGATGATAGCTGCTCTCTTCAGGTCAGCGCCAGCGCAAACAACGCAAATTTAAATGTTCAAATCACACTGACGTATGCTGCACGGACGAACCAAGTGATCACAACATTGTGATCGCACACGTCAAAGGTTGAGGAATGAAACAGACCAGTGTAATTTAGGAATAGAATCACGTTTGTGTTTGAATCGTGTTCGCAATCTTTTACAATCTATTAAATTAAAGTGCTTTGTCATGTTGGTGGTGACACCTCTCTTGCAACATGTTTAGCTATCACAGATATTGTACTTAGCTTTTTTGGCTTCTGATCACAAATGTAGCCAAACTTTGGAGAGCTTAGATTAGCTAGCAAGGTCCTGACAGATCGCTAGGTCCGGTCCTCACAGATGAGGAAAAAAAAAGCACACAGGAATCAATAGGCGGAATCGAAATTTTAATTTGACAAGAAGTATCCGATTCCTGACCTTAAGTATCCGATTCTGGAATTGGAATCGATTTTCGATTCCCAACCCTACTTCTCACAGACATCACTGGAAAGTTGTAGTTCGGTTGGAAATGTCAAAAACAAGTAAGTACAACAATGCACAAGTTACGTTACTTAAAGGGTTACTCCACCCCAAAATGAAAATTTTGTCATTAATCACTTACCCCCATGTCATTCCAAACCCGTAAAAGCTTCGTTCGTCTTTGGAACTCAATTTAAGATATTTTGGATGAAAACTGGGAGGCTTGTGACTGTCCCATTGACTGCCAAGTAAATAACACTGTCAAGACCCAGAAAAGTATGAAAGACATCGTCAAAATAGTCCATCTGCCATCAGTGGTTCAATTTGAATTTTATTAAGCAACGAGAACACTTTTTCTGTGCAAAGAAAACAAAAATAATGACTTTATTCAACCATTTGTCTCATCCGTGTCACTGTAGCACCATTTATTTACACTTTGATTTGAACGAAGACAGTGTATTCGTGTGGTGCGGCTGACACAGAACAGCATACGCTGTTTGCGTCCAGCGGATACTCTCCAAAATGGCGCTACGGAGACTAATTGTTGAATAAAGTTATTTTTGTTTTCTTTGCACAGAAAGTGTTCTCGTCACTTCATTAAATTCAGATTAAACCACTGATTTTCTGAAGACGAACAAAGCCTTTACGGGTTTGGAATGACATGGGGGTAAGTGATTAATGACAATTTTCATTTTGGGGTGGAGTAACCCTTTAACGGTAAGGAGAGAGAGAGAGCACTTCTGTTATGTGATCTTTGACGTTCGCTCGCTTAGCACACGCATCATTTGGATTATTTAAAACTAAATCGTAAACATAAGACAACATTTATAGGGGCATTCACTATAAACAACATTTATTTTCAACCTTAAAGTTGCAGTCCGTAACTTTTTTGGGTTAAAAATGATCTGAAATCAATATTTGAGCAAGTACATAACCACCCAGTGTTCAAAACTATCACCCTTTAGCCCGATTCACAATGGTTAGCTTATAATAATGTTTTCTAATTTGAGTGGTACGGGTAGGTTTTCGCGGGAAATTTGAGCATGGCACTGTCTCATTACGTCACGTCTGTAAACAAAGAAGTTGTCCGGGCTAGTAGGCTATCGCATGTGAGGATCCTGCAGGTGGTGGCTCGTTTATAGTCTTTTCTCACAGCAGCTGGAATAATTAAATGTATCATTTTGATGGCGGATTGTAATCCAGAAACGATTGTGTTTATGAAACATATGTGAATGAAATTAAATTATATTCCAGTTTTAAATGTGCTTCTGATTACAGATAGCCTGGGATTACAAAAGATTTGTATTTTAAAGACAACCAGTTCGAAGGGAGCATAGTTTGCTTTTTGGGTTAAAAGAATTTAATATGAAATTTGAATGGTATGACAATTAGAGATTAGACTGTACAGAAATTGAAATCTACACGCTAATACACACTATAGCCTACTCAGTCACGCAATGCTGATGTTGTTAACATTTAACAATTTGAGAATAAAGTATAACAACAATAATAATAATTTGCACGGTTAGATGTGAAATGAGCTAACCGATCATTAGATTTAATTACCATTGGTAGCGTGATTTATTGTAATGCTTTTTTCCTCAGTTGGTCAGAACAAACGTGCCAGACTTGTTACTTGTTCAGATGGCAATATATGGTGAAAATTGTTATTTGGGTCATATATTCCAAGACGTAGACTAGAATCTGTGATTCCTAAGTACAATATCCACACCAGTGCAGTGACTGACAGCCAAACATACTCCTCAAAACATTAGATTCATCCGTGCTGGAGCCGTGCCAGAGTACAACCCCACGCAAGGAAGATAATTCCGCACAGAGCTGCAATTCCAGGTTTTCAAACAGAGATGGTGACAAAGAGGCAAAACTTATGGACTGCAGCTTTAAGCTTACACAACTTTATGGCGAGCGTGAAACTATCAGCCAGTGTGAATGTGCTAGGCTGTACTGTATTTGTCCCTCTCATTCTGCACCAATACAAATACAAGCGTGCGTTGCGCATGTTTTGCTTGCTTGATGAGTGTTTCTGTATTAGTCGCTTTAGAATATAAATCACAGCACGTTTCAGATTTAAAAAAAATATGCTGTTTATATTTCTGAAAGATTTATAACAAGTGGTTCCCTGCATAATTACAGCAAAACGCATGATTACAGTACTGAGTCACTGCAATGGAGCAGATCTGATGCTATTAAATTAAAGATGTACCATAGAAACTCTCTACAGACACCTTGGCAGTTGAATTGGGTAGTAAATTTTTTAGTTTACTCACCAGACTGAAATGCTGCTGGATTCATGAATATTAATCAGGTTGTGTGCATTCGCTCGAATTGATTTGCTGAAATCAAAACAGGGACGATAATAGGTGAGCGCCAGCCAATGAGATTGTCGTTTGCACATTAGCTCCGCCCACTACCAGAGAAACCATCAGTTCTTAAAAGCTGAAGAATTCCAAAGGAACTCCGTTATTTTGACAGGAAAATACAACAAAGAATATCGTTTACATTTAGCGCATCAATTCTGCATGTTATGAAGAACTCTCTCACTCTGTCTGTCTTTGCGTTTGCGATGGCGAGTCGTGTGCCTTCACACTAGAGTTTACGGCACGCCAAATACACAAACACAGGTGCGCTGCGTATCCATTGAGATGAAAAATATCACAGATCGCTTGACGGCGAGTGAAACTCTGAAGCGCTCAGTGTGTTCGGCGAGTGAAAAATATATCTGTGCTAAATTTATACTGAGCCTCCAACACTCACACTGGCAAGCAAAATCTGAGAAGTTATTAGCCATTGGCTAATATTACACATTTAGTCACCCAGAGTGAATATTTAGTCGCATATGCGAGTGATTTACTCACAATGTAGAGGGTTGCATAGAGCAAAAAATTAACAGTGAAAGTAACTAAAACTTGTAAAATACATTTTGATGGGCATAATTAAGTGTGAAAATAACTGAAGGATATATCTATTTGATAAATGAAGTTAACCAACTAACATTATGCTAGTGCTGTCAAACGATTAATATCGATTAATCGCATCTAAAATAAGTTTTTGTTTACATGTGTATACTGTTTATATTTATTGTATAAATACACACACATGCATGTATATATTTAAGAAAAATGTTACGTTTATATTATATATTTGTGTATGATATAATTTATATGAATATAAATATATACACGTAAATATTTTCAAAATATATGCTGTTTCTTTTTATATATACATAATAAATATACATAGTACACACACATATATATTATGTAAACAAAAACTTTTATTTTAACTAATCACGATTTGCAATAAATTTGCAATACATGTAAATTCATTAATGAAATTTAAGAATTTGATATGAAAAATATGCAAACATTTTATGATATTAGGGAAAAACATTGGAAATCAATTTTAAGGGGGCATATATCACAAATATGCTGATTTCAGTAAGAAATAACAGAGAAGTTATACAGTTTAAATTATGTAGATTTTCTCTCATAGCCAAGAGTATCATCATTGCATCATTTGTCAAATTGTATGGTTAATTTAAAACACATTACCAGTCAAAGTTTGGGATCATTAAGATTTTGTAATGTTTTTGAAAGTCTCTTATGCTTAAAATGGCTGCATTTATTTGATCAAAAATACAATAAAAACAGAAATATTGTGAAATTATTTCAATTTATAGTAACTTTAGTGATATAATAACTTGAATGCATTTTAAAATATTATTTATTCCTGTTATTCAAAGCTGATTTTTCAGCATCATTACTCCAGTGTTCAGTGAAATCACTCTAATATGCTGATTTTCTGCTCAAGAAACATTTCTGATTATCAATATAGAAAACAGTTGTGCTGCTTTGTTTTGTGGAAACCATAATATTATAATAATAATAATAATAATAATTTATATTTTAAATATTTAAATATACGTAAATACTTTTATTCAACATGGACAAATTAAAATTAAAATCCAAAGTAAATGCTTCAAAGAATCATGAAAAATAACATGTTCATAATTTACACAAAAATATAAAGCAGAAAAAATGTTCAATATTGATATAAGAACCATTATTAATGATTGAGCACCAATAATCATAACAGAGCAGTAAATTAGCATATTCGAATGATTTCTGAAGGATCATGTGACACTGAAAACTGCAGTAATGGCTGCTGGAAATTCAGCTTTGAATCTCAGGAATGAATTACATTTTAAAATATCATTCACATAGAACACATTTATTTTAACTTGAAATAATATTAGATTTGATAATTAGAATTAAATTAGATTTGATACCTGCAGAAACCCTACTATAGACACAGTTGATAGCATCTAAGGGACAGTCACAATATAAACTGTCCAAACTAACTCAGCTCTCCGTGCCCACCTCCGTCTGTCAGTGGATCAACAGCTTCCTGACAGACAGGCAGCAGCTAGTGAGGCTGGGAAAATTCTCATCCAGCACCCGTACTATCAGCACTGGAGCTCCTCAGGGCTGCGTTCTCTCCCCACTGCTCTTCTCCCTCTCCACCAGTGACTGCACATCTAAAGGCCCCTCTGTCAAGCTCCTAAACTTTGCAGATGACACCACAGTCATCGGCCTCATTCAGGACGGTGACGAGTCTGCTTACAGACAGGAGGTTAAGGAGCTGGCTGTCTGGTGCAGTCTTGAACAACCTGGAGCTGAACACGCTCAAAACAGTGGAGGTGAACGTGGACTTCAGGAGAAACCCCCCTGCACTCCCCCCACTGACCATTATTGACAGCACTGTAATGACATTGGAGTCATTCAGATTCCTGGGCACCACCATCTCCCAGGAACTGAAGTGGGACATTCACAGACTCCATTGTGAAAAAGGCCCAGCAGAGTTAATTTGGGCTGGAGGAGTGATGGGATGATGATGGGATGATGGTGTTAAAAGCAGAGCTGAAGTCTACAAACAGGATCCTCACATAAGTCCCTGGTCTGTCCAGATGTTGCAGTATGTAATGCAGTCCCATGTTGACTGCATCATGCACAGACCTGTTTGCTCTATAGGCAAACTGCAGGGGGTCTAGTAAGGATCCAGTGATGTCCTTCAGATAAGCCAAAAACAGTTTTTCAAATGACTTCATGACGACAGACGTTAGAGCCACAGGTCTGTAGTCGTTAAGTCCTGTTATCTTGGGTTTCTTTGGGACGGGGATGATGGTGGAGCGTTTGAAGCATGAGGGGACTTCACACAGCTCCAGTGATCTGTTGAAGATCTGTGTGAAGATGGGGGCCAGCTGGTCAGCACAGGATTTCAGACAGGCTGGTGTCACACCGTCTGGGCCTGGTGCTTTCCTTCTTTTGTTCTTTTTGAAGACCTGGCGCACGTCATCTTCTCTTATCTGCAGTGCAGGTGTGGGGGAGAGGGGGGTTGCAGGAGGTGTGAATGGTGTTTTTTCAAACCTGCAGTAGAACTCATTCAGATCGTCTGCCAGTTGTTGATTCTCCACAGTGCTGGGGGATGGTGTCTTGTAATTGGTGATGTCTTTCAGACCTTTCCACACTGAAGCCGTGTCACTGGAAGAGAATTGGATCCTTAGCTTATCGGAGTAATTCCTCTTTGCCACTCTGATCTCCTTTTTCCAGTGTGTATTTGGCCTGTTTATACAAGACTCTGTCTCCATTCCTGTAGGCATCTTCTTTGGCCTGACGGAGCTGTCTGAGTTTAGCAGTGAACCATGGTTTGTCGTTGTTATAAGTTAGATGAGTCCTGGTAGGAATGCACATATCCTCACAGAAACTGATATAAGATGTTACAGTCTCTGTGAGCTCATCCAGATCGTTTGCAGCAACTTCAAAAACACGCCAATCAGTAAGGTCGAGACAGGCTTGTAAAACCCGCTCTGTCTGAGTCCATCTCTTTACAGTCCTTAATACAGGTTTAAGAGATTTCAGTTTCTGCCTGTAGGTCGGAATAAGATGAACCAAACAGTGATCAGAAAGTCCTAAAACCCTGCCCGTGGGACAGAGTGATATGCATCCTTTATTGCTGTGTAACAGTGATCCAGTATATTACTGTCTCTGGTGGGACATGTAACATGCTGTCTGTATTTTGTCAGTTCACGTGAGAGATTTGCTTTATTAAAGTCCCCGAGAATGATTAAAACAGAGTCCGGGTGTTGTTGCTCACTCTCAGCCAAGGGCAGCCGTGGCCTAATGGATAGAGAGTTGGACTTGTAACCCGAAGGTCGTGGGTTCAAGTCTCAGGTCCAGCAGGGATTGTAGGTGGGGGGAGTGAATAACCAGCACTCTCTCCACCCTCTCTCTCCACCCTCAATACTACGACTGAGGTGAGACCCTTGAGCAAGGCACCGAACCCCCAAACTGCTCCCTGGGCGCCGCAGCATTGGCTGCCCACTGCTCTGGGTGTGTGTTCACTACTGTGTGCATGCACTTGGATGGGTTAAATGCAGAGGACAAATTCCGAGTATGGGTCACCATACACCACTTCCCTTTCCCTTTCTCCTCTCTGTGATCATATCAGCGAGTTTCTATAAAGCCGAGCTCACGTGCGCTTGCGGAGGAATGTAAACTCACCAGAATGAACGAGCAAAACTCCCATGGCGAATAGAACGGTTTGCAGTTAATGAAGAGTGTTTCAAGTCCGATCTGTACACCACCTTTCGTTGGTGTAAAAGCACGTCCCGCCGCCGTGCGATTTCCCATTTGATTCTGCGTCGCGGTCTAAACAGCTGAAAGCCCGGCAGACTTAACGCGCTGTCCGGAATGGCGTCTTTCAGCCAGGTTTCTGTGAAGCACAGAGCAGCCGAGTTTGAAAAATCCTTGTTTATCCAGGAGAGCAGAAGGAGTTTGTCCATTTTGTTGGGTAGAGAGTGGAGATTCACCAGATGGATGCTAGGTAGCGGCATTCTGAATCCACGCTGTCTGAGCTTCATGAGCGCGCCGGCTCGCTTCCCCCGTCTGTGCGTCCTGAAGCGTTTGATCAGCACCGCTGCTCCGCCAACTACAACGTTCAGCAAAATGTCGGAATAATCGAAATCCGTTAAAAGATTTTGTGGTGTGTTCTGCCGAATGTTCAGCAGTTCATCCCTGGTAAAACTGATTGTGTTTGAGAAATAAAAAACAGGAAAAACTAACAAAAACAGTACAAACACTGGAGAGATAAGCACTGTGGCTGCCATGCTTGGTGCCTTCTTAGCCGTTTATAAGTATATAATATAAGTTTATAAGTATTAACCTGTACATAAAACTGTCAGTTTGTATATTATTCCCTATTTACTTGTTCTATTTTCATTCTTTTATTATCTGTTTTTTGTTCTGTCACTGTCACCCTGTTGCACTGCGGAAGCTTCTGTCACGAAAACAAATTCCTCGTATGTGTAAACATACTTGGCAATAAAGCTCATTCTGATTCTGATATAAATGCATCCAACAAAAGATAACTGAGATACATGTATTTTCTTTCAATATATTGGCCTGTCATTCATGCCTTGTGTCTGATGTATTGTCCAGGTGCTGTATCTCCTTGGTCAGCTCCAGAGTAAGCCTGTGGCACAGGAGAAACTGAAGGAGCAGCAGGAGGAGGTGTCTAAACGGGAGCACGAGCTAATGCAGCGTCTAAAGTTTCAGGTGTGGATGTCTCCATACTTTTATGAAAAGAACACAAGACTGGTATGGAGGGCCAAATTACTCAAAATTAAATCATGAAATAAATGTTGAAATATATGGGTATATCGTTAAATGCATAAATATATATTTATTTATGCATTTATTTATTGCCTCCACATTTCATTTTCATGGTTTTGGCCTATTTGACGCCTATTTGAAAATTTGTTATGCTGATTTCGGAGATGTGAGCTCCAGTCGATCAGAGGGCGCTCAGTGCTCATGTATCCTACTGAGAGCAGCCTTACCTCAGCTAGTCCGTCTGACATTTGTCACCGACTCTGATGTCTCTGTAGTGGTTAAACATGAGAGAAAATTTGTTTTGGGTAGGCTATATCTAACAGGTAATCTTTGGTCTCATTAATCTGTTATTTGTTCCTGGTCATATCGTTTTGGCTGAGCACAAAGTTATGTTTCATAACTTTATATATTTATTTAAGATTTACCGTAGTACAGTGCTGACTTTGTTGCATACGTTTGACTTAATTGTTTGCTTTTGTCTTTATTTCCTATTATATAAGCCTCTTGTACTTTGTACTTATACTTTTATAATGGCTATTAGTGTTCATTAAAACTGACATTTAACAAAAAGAGGCAGAGTTGTGCTTTGTATAATTTCATTTTATTATACATACATTAAAGATAATCAGAGTATATATGCACATATTGCCTGAACCACATATTAATGTTTTATATTTTTAAAATGAAAACGAAGAGAGGCAGTGGTGTTTGATATCATATTTTGTTTTATTGCAATGTATGTACGCATTGTCTAAACTACATTTTTGTGGCTATTATTGATATGTTCAAATGAAAAAGGAAAGAAGCAGTTGTTTGACATTTCGTTTTATGGTAAATATACATATAGTATAGTGCGGATAACCGGAGCCAAGGTGAGCTGAGGGACGTTATCAAGTAGTCTACACTGCTGTTCCATTTGCAGAATTACTTGACTTGAGTCCTCCCATCCTCAGGAGTTCGCACTCCCAAGTCTGAACTTTGCGTAATTGGTATTGAGAAACGGATATTGTCGCTCTTTCTTCTTCGTGAGAGAATGACGCTGTACTGTACTGAACCATACCACTCGGTGGAAACGAGCCATTCCTGTACCATGCTCAGCCATAGCTTGATGCTAAAAACATGATGCACCTAAACTAGAAAGGCCAAAGAATTTGAGTTTGAAAGGTGATGCCCACTATTGTTGAGTGACATGCCGACAACCGTAACCCTGAAAATGAAATGTGGAGGAAGTAAATATTTATTTATGCATTTAATTATGCATTTAACGATTATTTATATATTTCAACATTTATTTAATGATTTAATTTTGAATAATTTGGCCCTCCATAGACTGGTTGTTCTGCAACAAAAATGATTGTTGAATTTGGGTATAAGTTTCTTTGTGTAATATGTAAAGTACAATGAAAAAAGATACAGTTTTGGGTTGATGAGGTATGCAGGCATTGTCTTATTGCACACATTCAGTGTCAGAGTTACCTATTAAACATGACATCATTTGGCATTTAAAACAGTGAGTGAACGTTTAAAAATATAAGGATAATAAATAAATATAAATAAATATATTGCATTGTCACAGGAAGAGGAAATTGAAAAACTGCGAGAACTCAATGATCAGAACCAGAAACTCAAGGATGAAAATGAACAGTACAAACAGGTATAAACCTTTTCACTTTTCACTCAACCAATTTCATCATAGTGTAATTTAGTAAGTGGTAACTGAATTGGTCAATTACATTTTCCATATAAGTTGTGCAGGCAATTTTCTGAAACCTAAAACATTTTGTTTTGTGGGTGGATCTCCACAGAAATTACTTCTGGCCCAGCTGACGAGTGCAAAGAAAGTCCTCTCTTCTGTGAATGAGTCACCTGATACATCTTTTGAATATGTTCCACCTAAGGTGAACCTCATTGCTTCAGGCTTCTTGACTATTTTCTCCATGCCTCCAGGATTTAGAAGTCTATTCTGACCACTGTCTTTTTCCCCTCCACATCAAGCCCAAAGCCAAAATCTACTCCACTGCTCGGGCACGTCTGCAAGAGCCTATAGATCTTGATGAACTCATCTCTCCGTCAGAGTCTGAGAAAGAAGAGGACGAGTGGCGTCCAGAGAAAAACGACAGAGCACGACGAGGTTCTAAGAAGTCGAAAATGAACGGCGTGAGTTTTGTGACAGGGACACATGGCTTGTACATCTTGAATGATACAGTCATGTATATTCACCAGGATATGGCTTGGAGTTTGTTCCAGCTTTATATAGC
This sequence comes from Tor tambroides, assembly GCA_021397915.2. Taxonomy (NCBI): domain Eukaryota; kingdom Metazoa; phylum Chordata; class Actinopteri; order Cypriniformes; family Cyprinidae; genus Tor; species Tor tambroides. Next base: position 12,712 of record JAFVLL020037082.1, on the reverse strand, counting down.
TGTTTCAACTGTATAGTGTTTCTTCCTGGAGGCTCTTCGTTTTAGAAAGCCATTTATGTATGATTATGTCTTCTATAGTGTGCATGTCGGGGCCGCTGTGTTAACAAGCTTTGTCGCTGCCGCAAGGGAAAAATGACCTGTGGAGAAAACTGTGTCTGTGACCATGAGAAATGTCGCAACATGGAGAACCGTAGCAATGTGGTTAGTAGATTGTTCTTTTAGAGCCAAAATTGGTTTGTTTACCCTGTGGATGGCCAATTCCTGATATTATTACTTCTAATATTGTCCACAGGATCAGACTGAAATAAGTGATGTGCCTAAGGACTCTGCTGCAATTCCTGAGGACCCTACAGCAGTCAGCCCACGAGATGCTACTTTTTTTAGACCCCCTAGTGTTCCACCTACTAAGAAGGTAAGACCAAAAGTGAAGTCTCTTTCTTTCTAAAGGAATAGTCCTAACTAAAGGAACACTCCAAAAGGAAAACTGCTATGCTTTTTCATAGTTTTCCATATTTTGCATATTTCCATTTGATGTAATATAGAATTCATACAAGCATATATATTCAATACATGAACATGTTTCTTTTTGGCTCAACTGTCAAAAATGAAATTCTTGAAAAGGAAACCCTAAATAGTTTGGTATTAGAAAAGCAGTTTTGTTAAAATATACGTATTTTGGTTGGGCGGTAGGGGGGAATGATACAAATGTGCAGAAAAAATAAACACTGAGATATCATGATCTTTGCAGACCTCTTTTTTAGCAGACTGTCAAGATCAGTAAAATAGCTTTGTAAAATATCAGATGATTTTACTTTTTTATGGCACTGGAATGTTCATTCATTTTACAACATTTTCAAAAACAATGATAATTATAAAATAATGACTTATAAAAATATATTAAATATAAAAGTATATTAAAATATAAAGTGTGACTGAATAATTGCTAGTCTCTAGTTTCATTGTATGGTTTTTCATGTCCAATCTAACTAAAAATCATTGTAGAAGCGACAAGTACATAAGCCAGAAGTATCTCCAAGAAAAAGTTAACTATGACCTCAGTTTTAATATTGTTGGTTGCCACAAAAATAAGACTGTTAAATGAAATATTCATATAGAAGACCAATACATTAGAGAAAAATATCCAATTGTCTATGCACAGCACACTGTTGTAAGGTCCATTCAAATACTTTAAATTGTGCTCATTCATTAGGAATCCATAGAAATATTTTCACACTTGAAATAGTTAACCCTAGGTCATTCTAAACACTGACTAAAAGAAATTCTAGTTTGTCTTGCTACCTGTTTCACACTGGTCATAATTTACCAGGGGTTAACAAAATAAATCCTGGGTATATAAAATGATGTATACATTCCTGACGTATAAAACGGAGTTAAAAACAGAGTTTGGAACTATAAGCTAATATGTTTCTCAGAGTCTCGCACCGACCTTTACTGCAAATCTCAAAGTCACAAACTCTGTAGTCTGATCATTACCCAGAGGTTATGAATAATACCATTTAATAGGCCATCCATGAATGCTGATATCAAAGTCCCTTTCAAAGAAAGTCCGTTCACTCGGCCGCCATATTTGCAATGCCTCCGGGCAGCTCAAACAAGACCAAGTCCTATCTAAATGAATGGGGGAATCCTGAAATCTCAAAAACTGCTCACTGATTAAATTACATTACAAATTATTACAAATTATCACTGCTCACTGATTAAATTACATATTTCAAATCAGCAACAAAATCTGAAATGAACTGCCCCATGAATGTTGTTTCTTATGCTCAAATAGCGTTTAAAAAGCTTATTTTCAGACTAGACCAGCCAATGCGCATGCGTAGTTCCAACACGCTTATGACTCTGCATGTGCATCGGCTGGTCCAGCCTCAGGTTTCTATGGGAACCAGAGCTTCTAACGGCTGCTGCAGTGATGCAATGACTTTACCAATCAATGATTGGCCCTTTCATTTAGAAGGCGGGACTATCTCGCCATTTTGCGCATTGCAGTTTCTTCCATTCATAAGTGTAGGAGTGAACGGTCTTTGTATTTCTATAGTCTTTGGCTGATAATTAAATAGTAGTTCTGTTTAGTCCCATACAGTTGCCAAAGTATAAACTTAGTTAAAGCTCAATTAATAGTTTATAGCTAATACTTTAAGTATGTCGTCACATGCTTGCTAATACCTCAATAGTATTTTTGTCTAGCCCCCTATAGTTAATATAACTAAATAACAATTTGAATTACATTGAGACATTAACCAGAAGTTAAGGCTTGTACTATGAAATAATGGCCATGCTTTCCATTCTTGCAATAGTATTATTGTCTAGCTCCTCATAGTGAATGCATCTGCATAACAAGTTAGTCAGAAATCTAGAATCTCGGCTGATGTACCCCATGCTCCATCTAACATGAGTTCTAGTTTGTACTTAAAGGGGTCATCAGATGCCCATTTTCCACAAGTTGATATTTAGTGTCTTAATGAAAAGTGTAATGTACAAGTAGTGTAAAATAACACCCTTTTTACCTTGCCAAATACAGCTCTGCACACAGCAAGCCATTTTAGTGCATGTCTCTTTAAATGCTAATGAGCTCTGCTGTCTCCTCTCTTCCATGGTGTGACGAGCCATTCTCATGAGACTGTTTACTTTAGCCGCGGAACTTGCTAACTAGCATGTTATGAAAGCCGATATGCAAAGATTCATAAAAGAACCTTATACTCACTACTTCTGTAGGTGAGGCTGGATCATGAATGATTCGCGCAAACATAGACGCATTTTAGTAGATTGGGGGAGCATTACCTTCAAAAACAAAGATAATTCCAAAGATAATCCACTGTGTCTTAAGCGGCTCAGAGGTCGGGAGTAAATGATGACTGCTTATGTTCATTATTACATCCAATAACAAAACACCTCAGTCACTTAGGAGACATTCTGCTTCGACGTCGAAACTGTGGCGGACTGATGACAGCTCACTCAGGGCGGGGGTCTAAGGTAAAACACCAGTGTCAGTCAACAATCTTGGGAGGGGCCTGGGTCTGTGTGACGTCACACAGCCAAACGTCTGAGAATAGCTTGATTTGAGAAAGGGGTTATTTATAGGGATTAAAAAAAAACACTGGGTGGCCAGTCATTTCAGAATAATATCAAATGTAGCAATTTATTATTATTCAGGGAAACATGTATCATGCCAATGTAGTAAATTCAGAGATAATCCGTATAAGACATCAAATTCTCAAAGTTAAATCCAAGAGTAAAATATGCATACCTGACTTCAGAAGGATACATAGTTTGAAGTGTATGAAATACATCTGGTTACATAATTACATAAAATATTAGTGTTTTGAAACCTTTCCTTGAGTACAAAGACCAAGATAAACATTCTCCAAATGGATGCATGAAATAACAGTTGGAAGGTGCATTGGCTAGGATCAAAGACCAGCAGACTTCGCACTCTGTTGAGGAACAACAGGTAATTTGGATGGGAGAAAATATCTCTGAACTTTTTTTTTTTTTTTTTTTACCTTTTAGTCTATTTCTTTGGACATGAGACCATAGTACTAGTCTGAGATATTTCAAGTGATACCACAGATAACGGTTAATTCATTTGCAGTGGCATATTTTCCATATGATTATTCTGTGTGAGCTGAGTAAAGGGAAGGAAGTGGGGAAGAAGGTACAAATGTGTGAAGGAAGAGGTGTTTAAAATGCCGTACATTTATTCGACTTTGTTTACATAGCAGCAGAATACGATTGTCAATCCTGTATCTAAGTCTTTCACGCAGTTGTTTTAATACACATTTAGGTTATTTAGGTTAAAGGGGACCTATTATGCAAAAATCACTTTTATAAGCTGTTTGAACACAGTTGTGTGGCCGCAGTGTGTGAAAACAACCAGCCTATGTTAAAAATCCACCAACTCATTTTTTTATAAAACCAATAAGTCATAAACAGTCTCTCCAAACGAGCTGTTTCAGATTCTCCCTCTCTGCGCGTAACTGAGGGGAAAAAGTCCCACCCATTTGTGACGCGCTCTGCCCTATTAGCATAAACACAGCCCTGAGTGAGAAGATGCGGTCCGCCATTACTGGAGATATATACAATGTCAGCTCCAAAGAGGCTTTACAAGTGTTGTGTTTTGGGACGCACTAATGAACACAGGAGTCACCATAATCTCCCCCCATCTGAGCCGAGGACACTGTGGTTAAATTACATTTGCGAAGGAAATATCCCGGAAAAAATCAGTAACGTCCCCAATATGTTTAGGAATTAATACCAACGCTTTGTGCACAAACGTCAGCTCAAGACAAAGTAAGTATCACGCGTTTGTTTTCCAAATTGCCTTTCTGAAAGAGCTTCTTGGCACTCTGTAAGGCTAATGATGCTAAAGCTACCATTGTCTCCGTGTGTTTGCACTGATGCTGCCTTCAAGTGCTGCCAGAATGATCGTGAATAGGAATGTGGTGGTTAAAAGTTGCGTATGAAAGCAATGTGTGTCGATCGCTTGAAGTTGTCGAGCTCATAATCAGAAGTGGGACTTATAAAGTCTGTGATAGCATGAGACCAGCTATGTTGTTATTTTTATCCCGCCGTGCTCGCCGTCTGTGTAATTCATAAACGTGAATTTATTATGCACAGTATAATCAGATGACTGACTTTGAAACAGTAGTTTTCTGTAAAGATAACAGGCTTGTATTAATAGGGGAATGTTTATTTGCAAAGGCTAGCAATGCTAATGCGGAGCTGGAGCTCTTGAAGCTCCGCCCTCTTCTCCAGGAGCAACAGCTCACTCGCATTTAAAGCAACACACTCAAAACAGCGTGTTTTGGCTCACACCTTAAAAATGGCAATTTTAACAAGCTGTAAAAATTTATCTGTGGGGTATATTGAGCTAAAACTTCACACATACACTCTGGGGGGACATCAGAGACTTATTTTACATCTTGTAAAAAGGGGCATAATAGGTCCCCTTTAATGGAGTGGCAACCACATTCTATAACTGAGGTCATACTCAAATTTTCTGGATTCACAACCACATTTTTGGCTAACTTGTGCTGTGAACTAAAAAGGACTCGACAATTATTCTGTCATGTAATACAGTGAGCCACTCTGTGCTAAGTGTACATGTTTAGCAGGTGGTGCAGGTTTTGTGTGGTTTCAAAAAAATCACAAATGCAAATATGAGCAGTGTGTTATCTGGTTGTTTTAGATCCAGTCACAGTCTTACACTGGAGCTCTAAATTTTAACCCCCCCCCCCCCCCCCCCCCGCATCTATTACTCAGTTCTTGTACTTCAAAAATAGTGACATTACCACCATGTTACTGAGAAATATATTTTAGCTATTCAGTACAAAAGCTATTTATTAGTAAATTGCTGGGTAGCGCTAACCGGTTCTTGTGGTGTTGAATGTTTCTGTGAATGCACAATCACATCTCTATGTGTGTTTGTTTGCTCATGCTTCAACGAAGGCAATATATTACATTTACATTTATGCTTTTAGCAGGCGCTTTTATCCAAACCGAATTTTTAAAAACAAAAAAACAAAAACATTAATTCAGAGGAAAACATTCAGAACTGTAATTTAAATCGGTTTGAACTACCTGTGCATAAATGCACACCTTCCATTCAATGAGAAATGAATATTCAGCAGACCATGGTATAATGAAATTTTAATGTTAAATTACAATATTTTTTAAAAGAAAGTTGTTAAACTTAGTTGTTAAACTACGATTTGAAAATTAAAGTCTGGGTGAAGCTTGAATCATTGATTCTCAAAAATATCTTAAAGGAGTGGTTGACTTTTTTTTTTTTTTTTTTTTTCATCTTTTTTTCTAGGCTTGATTGTATTTATGGGGTGCAGTCTAACATGTTAATGCTTCGTTTTTAAAAACAAACAAACAAACAAAAAAATTATTTTTCACATTTACCTTTATTCTATACTGCTTTGTGCCGCCTTCTATAAACACGCTGATGATTTCCTGGTTTTATGAAGCCCCTCCCTCAGAAATACGTGATGGGCTCAGATTGGTTAGCTGGGCCAGTGTGTTATGATTTGCTAAACCGCCAGTGTGCATCTAAATGTCACGCCCTCGCATCAGCGGCATGTGCTCCGGTTGTATTGTAAACAATGGCGTCGTAAATATTGCTTATCAATTTGAGCCCGATTGAGACCCAGAGAATATTAGTGAAGAGGATCGTGCAGAACCTGTGCAAGCATGGCTCTTACAAGATGTTTCAGAATGGTATGTTTCTTTGTTGTTTTCTCATTCTTTTAGATGTGCTGTTATTTGTAAATGCTACTGCTTATGTTAGCTTTTAATATAGCCTACAATTTTATCCTGATTAAGGCTTTAATACAGCACGGCAACCGCGTGTACCTCCATGTTTAAAGCTTCTCATAGCTATGTGAAAAATATCTGTCTATACATATAACGTGTATAATTGGAACAGTTCATAGTTGGAGCTGAGCTGGTTAGCTGATGATCTGAATGAGAGAGAGAGAGATGCAGAGTAGGGCGTGTGAAGAGCAGGGGGATGTGAGGAACAGGATTAGAACATTGATTTTGAAACTTGTGAATCCATTAGAATTGTTAGAAGACAGAATCGCGATTCATATATGAATAGATTTTTTTCGTGCACCCCAAGTTTTGACAGCATGGCAACAACTCTTCCTCTTCTCTAAAGCAGCGCAACTTGGCCTCACCCCTTTGTTGCATGTTCCTGGGGGCGGGGTTTATCTGGGTTTGTGATGTCACAAACCCGTGAAGTAACTCGTTGTCTTTGCGAGCCGTTTTTGTAGGCATTAAACTGCCATAATTTTAAAAGACATAAAATCTCCGTTTGCATTGAACTTTCAGCATTGTAACATGCATATATTTTTTTTATGCTGAAACAGCAACATTACACACTAACTAACATTAAAAAAGTGAAATCACAATCAACCACCCCTTTAATTTGTGTTATGTAGTTCTTTTGCAGACTGAAGCGTGCACACCAAAAACTGTTTGTCACAAGCTTGTATGGTCAAATGGACACAGTTATGTCAAAATTACATCCCCATCTTGGCGAGTATTCACATAAAGACAGTTGTTTTTCTTTAGCGCCCCTTACAGTTAATTGGGTTGATTTCACAGGTGTAAATATATAACAGTAATTACAGTTATAATTACAGTGGATAGCTGTACACATGCAGCTTGAATAAGGATGAGTATATGTAATTCACACAGTGAAGACTGTGCAGTGTTATTTTATATTTGATTCAATTTCTGTAGCATGTTGTACCCGATCCTTTGCTTTTTTTGGTCATGTATGACTATTGTAGATCTAGAGCAGTGAAACTCAAATTTGGCTCGCGAGATCCACTTTCCTGCAGAGTTTAGCTCCAACCCTGATCAAACTCACCTACTTGTGATTTTCTAATGATCCTGAAGACACTGATTAGCATGCTCAGGTGTGTTTGATTAGGGTTAGAGCTAAACTCTACAGGAAAGTGGATCTCACGAGCCAGATTTGAGTATCCCTGATCTAGAGTGTCATGGTAAATATGGTATTTTAATTACAAAATAACATCACAAACTTTCCACAAAATTATGGATATTACTGTCACAAAATCAGTCATTTTGATTTTGGCCTTAAGCTATTACCTAAATAAACTGCTAAACCATCATGGACGGACTGGTCCTGAGAGCGCTGCATGAGCTCACGGCGCCATCTGCAGTTAAAAGCGTTCAAATGATTCATTATGCATTTGAGAAAGCAACATTTGTCATTAGAAATGTTTATAAATCTGTTGTTGTTTACAAAGAGAATTTTCAGTGTCTCACAATCCTTCAGAAATCATTCTAATATGCTGATTTGCTGCTCAAGAAAAATTTCTCTATCAATGCTAAAAACAGTTTTGCTGCTTAATATTTTTGTGGAAACAATGATACCACTCAAACATTTGTATAAGATTTAAAAATCTTTGTTATTCGTCTTGCATGTAAATGACAAAAAGTGAGTGAAGACATTTAAAATGATTTCTATTTAATAAATGCATTAACAAATTTAATAAATATATTTGATAAATGCAAATATATGCTGTTCATTAAACTTTATACTTATCAAAAAATCCTGAAAAATAAAGTGTATCACCATTTCCACACAAAATATGAAGCAGCAAAATTGTTTTCAACATTGATGATAATCAAAAGTTTCTTGAGAGTCAAATAAATTGTAATAATTTCTAAAAGATCCTGTGACACTGAACTGGAGTAATGAAGAAAACTCTGCTTTGCATTACAGGAATAACATTTTATAATATTAAAATTGAAAACTTTTTTTTAAATTTGCTATACAATACAATATTGCTGTTTTTTAAACTTTGTTGATCAAATAAATTCAGCCTTGATGAGCAGAAGATATTTATTTCAAAATCATTAATAATTGTAACGTTTCCAAACTTTTGGCAGGTACTTTAATGATAAGAATTCTATATACATTACTATATTATAGTACTTTATTTTATATTATATTATCATGGTTATTAAATGCGGCTTTTTATTTTTTACAGGACAATCATATGTATTACAATATAAAATATATTTTTTAATGTGCTAAAATAAATTTTTTTAATAAATGCTGGGGGCGTGGTTTGTGGGCGTGACTTGGGGCGTGGTTAGATTTTCTTTTCTTTTTTTTCTCTAGCTGATCACATGCCTGAGATGGTTGCATAATAAAATTTAATACCACATCAGTATGCTTTAAGCCAACATATAAAACTTTTTTTTTTTAAGTAATAAAGAAAAGGTATTTATATACATTTATTTACATAATGATTAAAAAAAGATTTTTCTTTGTCTTGAACATTATTTTATTGTACCTAGAAAATAGCATACTGATTTTGGATGTCATGAAGGTAATTGGGAATAAATGACAGCATTTAATTTCTGTGTGTGCTCAAATCTTCCTCAAACACCTTCTTTTTTTTTTTTGTTGTTGTTGTACCATGAGAAGGAGATTGGAGACATGGGGCACCTGCCTGCAGATCTGAAGCTTGAAAAGAAACCAGTCCCTGCTGACGAGAGTGACAGTGATGACTCTGAAGTGATGAACAGCACTTCCAGTTTTCTCCGGGGTAAAAAGAGAGGTCTAAATAACTTCAAGAACAGCTTTTTCTCTGGTTGCACACCCATCCGTGAAGAACATTAGCATTACAGTAGTAAAATGTGCTAACTTGTCTTGTTGTTTTTTGTCTTTTTCATGTGGTTTAAATGTATACATTTGTTTAAATTAGTAATTGTAATCTAGGTTTGTGGAATCTGCCATTCATTTGTAATAATGGTTAATGCACTAACAATATGAGTTGCTCATGTCATGGGTTATTTTATAGTATTTTAAGCAATTTGTCTGTATGACATTTGAAAGTGTGTTGCAGATGTTATTTCTATTAAAAATCTAGTGACTTCAATAAATGGTTCATTTTATTTTTGTTGTTATTAACATTGCTATCTTAAAATATCTAAATACACTATTCATTCACTATTCAGCCAGAAGCGTTTAGAGCAACATGGTGGCAATAGGTGGCAACATGCAACTTTAAATTTGGTAGTCAGTCACACCAGTAAAACAAGCCAAAGCAAAAGTTGGCTAGTAGGCATGTGGAGATTACACATATGGACTGGGTAGTCAACACCTTCAGGAATGGCGGAGCAGAGTCTGCCAAAGGAAAGACACAAGCTCACCAAAAGGGGATGTGTATTCTTCTACATACCATGGAAGAATACACACATGGGTGTAAGGACCACCTGCCGGACCAACAGCGAAAACCAGTGGCCTGCAGCTTGAATGTGTTCTGCGTGTAGGCCTTTTACCTGCGCTTCTGCAAAGTTATAATTTATCAGGATTTTGTTTCAATTTTAGTCTAGCTCCGAGTTTAATCTGACTCCAGTTCCAAGTGATCATTAAATTTAGACTATTTCTAATTAAAGACTGGTCACAGATATGGGTTATGTATTATTTTAGATATTTGATTATTTTGAATATCCCATACTTTATTCATTCATCAGGGACCTGATGTTGCATTTGAGTCTCGCATGGCCTGCGTGGATCTCACTATCACAAACTCGCCAGTCTGATTTTTAGTCGGTTGACAAAGTATAGTTCACTTAGTCTTTTCCCATACGACTTGCTAAAATCAGGAATAGACAAAAATCAGAGGGTCTCAGATGATGTGCCTACTGCTCCATGTATTCATGAGTCTTCAGTTTGACCTATCCTGGCCGTAGATTTGAGGGAACATCAGCCTTCACATGATCTACTAGTCAGTGATTCAGAAGAGTTCAGAATAAATATTTTATTTTTCAGGTAAAAATATATCATACCAATTGCATAATTAAAGAGAATCCAATTCAGAATTAGGTTAAGTTCCAATTCAGATAAACACACAACATCAATTGCTCAAAGATGAATCTAAGAGTGAGATGCATACCTGACAGCAGAGAGACACACAGCAGCATGTGAGAGTTCTAGTGCAGAGCTCCAGAGACTCAGGGTGTATTCACACCAGAAAAGTCTGCTAGTTCACTTGCTTTGGTCCTGACCAAATACAATGTTGATTTTTTTTTTTTTTGGGGGGGGGGGGGGTTTTGTTTGTTTTTTTGTTTGTTTGGTGCGGTTCCCTTTCACACTGCCCTGAAGTGAACCAGAAACTGTAAACAATACCACACGTGTGCTTAAGGTCATCCACTCATTGGCTCATCCATTCAACCGTACCAGAGTTCATTTGGAAGTGGACCGAGACCCAGCTGAAGAGGTGGTCTCGGTACGGTTGTTTAGTGCGCACCCGAGTGCGATTGCTGTATTCACACCTGCCCTGACACACCAAGCCGACACTCGACAACTGACGGCCAAGTAGCACGTCCATTCTACGCCTTTCTCGCGCACTGGTTCGCCAGCTGAACAGCCAATCAGAATGATCAGATGGCCCGACTGACCAAAGAGCTCCGACGCCAATTCAACATGTCGAATCGGCCAAAAACAAACCGACGAGGACCAACTTCAGCCGACGGTGCGGAACACACTGAGAAAACTTAGTCGGCTGACGAACAAAAACTGCCTGTCGGCTTATGTACCGGCCTTTAGACACACTGTGTGGGGGTTAAATGGTTACAGAATACCAAATGACTATAATGACACTTTGCTTCTATGCCCAGACCAGTACAAAGAAATCTTCAAATCAGTTGTAAAAACATAAAAGACCATTTGGTTTGTTAGGATCTCATGACCCAAGGGCACACCTTGCCAGAGATAGGAAACATTATCACATGCTGAGAAAAACACACCCCTCAGCAGCAGAACAGAATTCAAAAGTTTTCAATCTTTCACATTATGTAAATGACTTGTGAAATTGAGAACATTTTACCAATCACATGGAGACCTTCACAATGGTACTAAACATGAAAGGAAAATAATAAATTCACAAGATGCATCATATGGGCTCTTACACTCGCTGCCCAGTTTGGTGGGGGCCTGGATGGGTGGTGCTGGGTGAGCGGCAGGGTGAAAGCATCAGCGGGCTGCTGGGGGAGGATCTGTTTCTGGGCAGCCGAGAACTGCTGGGCATCTCTCGACAGCAATCGGTCTCATGCATATCCACCAGGTTCAGCCAGAGATGGCGTTCCTGGACCACTGATGTGGCCATCGTCTGATCAAGGGGATGTTGGCTCATTGACTTGCTTGTAAGGCAAGGTCTGTTGCTATGCACAGCTCCTGCATTAGCCCTGGGTCAGAACTACTCTCATGCAACTTTTTTAGTGGCTTGGTATACCTGCAGGAAAACCATGATGTCCAAGGCGGAGGCAGCCTGTACAGCGGCTCCATAAGCCTTGGCCGTGAGAACGGGCGAGAATTTAACAGGCCATGGATGGGAGACGCAGGTTAACCCTCCAGGTGGAAGCACTCCTTAAGGGGGTCGCACAACGGACGAGAAGCGCAGCGCCACATCTAGGATGCACAAGCTCAATTTCGAATCAAGTTCTGAGCTGCAAGATGGGTGAGTTTTAACTTAAGTTGGCTTGAAAAAGCCAACTTACTGATATTCTACTTAAGCTTCTTAAGTTGGCTTGAGAAAGCCAACTTACTGAAATCCTATTTAAACTTCTTATTATTCTTTTTCTGAGACTAAAATTTCTGACTCTATCTCCTCCTAGAGCTTTAACTCTACAGACTCCAAACTCAGCCCAGATCTTCAGACTGATCTCACCGAGTGTGCTATATCTTTTCTAACTGATCGGACTTATGGTTTTCATAAAAATGAAGATTAAAAATCATAAAAATCCCATAGACTTACATTGACGGAATGTTCAAATGAGCCAAGACTATTCAAACTCCAACTGTCAAAATTCAAACTTAAACTCCCAGAATCCCTTGCGGCTCAATCAAGCTTCCCTTCTATGTACTATTTCTAACCCATTCAAACTCATCTATCTAATAGTTCTAATCTATCATCTGACTATTTCTATCTATCTATCTATCTAGTAACACTATAGCAACTATCCAAACCAACCTAGCAACCGCATAGCAACACCATAGCAAACACTCAGAGTACCTTAGCAACTGCATAGCAAAACCCTAGCAACCACCCTGGGTACCTTAGCAACCGCATAGCAACACCTTAGCAACCTCCCTGGGTACCCTAGCAACCGCATAGCAACACCTTAGCAACCGCCCCCT
>JAFVLL020037081.1:0-28737 GCA_021397915.2 Tor tambroides | reverse complement strand
TTTTTTTAGAAAAACCGATTTTCATTCAAACAAATCGACATTAACTACACATTCGAGTTAATCGATAAAATCGATTTATCGCCCAGCCCTAGTTGTTGGGGCAAATTTTTGGGTCATATCTAGATGGTAAACCTCATTCTGTGACGCTCTTGAGAGATTAGCATTTGCTGCCTCCAAGGTTTAGTGTAGGGTTGCTGCAGGACAAATGTTGGGTCAATTTCATGAGATTTTTCACCAAAATGGAGTTACCATTTAGATGGCAATACTTTTGGACCAACTGCTTTTTCAAAAGGTAACTGTATTTGTAAGTGTTTAGCAGTACACAGATAGCCTCAAAGCTAACAGACATGAATTAAAATCTTCCATTTTGTTTTCTAACATCTTTAAACTAAGTTATATGTGCGATATTTAGTAGAATCTTGAGTCAGTGAGTTTTAAAATAATATTAAATGTATGTTCGTGTTTTTAAACTAGTCTTAAGCACATTTGGTTATATTTTTGGCCCAGTTTCATAGTTATAGTTGTGAAATGGATAGCATATATCATGTCAAATATATTTGCCTTAGGTCACTGTGGACCAGCTTGCTAGCATGTCTGGGATTACAACAATGGCCAATGAGATCATAAGGATCAATGCCTCTGAGGATGTAAGTGAATGTGCTTTATTGATTTCATTGGCTGTAACTCTTGATGGGAATGAGCAATTTTTATGAAATTTGGTACAAATGTGTTGGGCCTCATTCTCTTTCCAAATAAAAAAATTGGTGACTTAGCGACATTGTAATAATGGGAAATCGAAAAATGACTGAACTGTTGGTTTTACGCTCTCTCAATCAATCCACAGGGAAGAGTCTTCCTGGGCAATAAAGAAATACCTCTTGAAACGAAAGACATTGTCGCATCCAATGGAATCATTCACCTGATTGATGGAGTTCTTGTACCTTCTTCCATAGTTCCCATAATGCCCCATCGGTGTGACATTAATGGGAGCAGGATCTCTTTTGTAGGTGCCTTTTTATGTGTGCTAGCAAAACAAATGATCAACACCATAATTGTATTCAACATAAATGTATGTTACATACAATTAATTAATTTATTAAGCTTAATAAAACATCTGTGCAACAAGATTAATTATGAATTGAATGAAAAATGTTACTACTTTTCATAGGGTACCTGTGTCCGATGCAGCCATCTCCATGAGACACAATGTCCGCTTGGAAGTGTTGAACTGGTATTTGATGTTTTCAATTATTTATGAACTACATCAGCAATTAACACATCTGTAACCAGTATGTAATTATCAAAAGACATTTTAAATGAATGTATTTTCAAAATGACAACAACCAATGAAGAAAATCTAAACATGAGCACTGTTTACAGCAGAGCTGCATAATTTATTGACGCAAACACTGTATCTGGCCTTTTTGTCACCTTGGTAGGAAGATCATCTTAGAGGCTGCGAACCAGTTCCTGATCTCAGATGGTCGTACTCTTTGTTCGAGGAAGGTTGTGCCAAATACTGCAACATTACTGAGAGGGTATGAAAACAAGGTCTCAGATCCCACTTACAAACACAACCTTCCTTAAATGTCTGCAAATGCTGGGTTACGGAAATAAAAACTTCATTCATTTTCTCCATAGGTAAATTGGCAATTTAAAACAATAGCTTATAAACCTTTCAAGACAGACCTACTATATGCTACAAGGTTGTTCATCGATGGTATATACTTCAGTTGAAGCCATCAGCTTGCATGCGTATTTTTAAAGTAATCCCATTTAACAGCAGAATTCATGATGAAAAACTACATTACTCATGATTCTGTAAATAATTTGAGTTGCAGTGCACAAATCACACCAGAAGAGCTCCTAAATAAATGCATATTTTGCCATAACTCAAAATATGACGTTTCTACCGATATAATAACTTTAAATGAGTAGTTTTATATTTCACCTTTGTTTAATATGATTATATCATTTTCAGTGGTTCATGGGATTACTAAAGCCGTTAAATACACAGTCTTGTTCCTTTAGGCTCTTTCATACCGGAGGAACCTTTTCATAGTTCCTAGAACTATTGGCGGAAGTTCCAGCTTTTTGCCGTTTTCACACCGCAGGAACTAAGAACGTATTTAGTTCTAGGAACTCCATTTGGTGGAACTAAAGTTCTATGCAGTTCTATAGGAACTACCAGTGACGTAAGTGTACGCTGATTGGCCAAACGCATACGAAACACCAGCTACTCTGCATTTTTAAATGATGCGTCCCGTATCAAATCAATACGGGACGCGATTTGTCCCGTATTTTAGAAAGGGCAACAAGCTGAATCAACAAATAAGTATTTTGCACCCATTTATAATGCTAATAGCAATTATAATGAAGTCAAATTCATAAAAAGTTAGAGAAGCTCATCTTGGCGTCTTTGTTTCCATGGCGATGATGGAGTCGCCTGATCGCGAGCCGTTAAAGCTGCATGCGCTAAACCTGCGCGATTTTAAAACATCTGGAGCTCACATCTGCCCTTTGAACACAAGACTCTCCAGATGTAGGGCTGAATGGTTAAGTTATCAGTAGCTCTGTCCAGTAACTAATGATGAACGCACAGTTTGCAGAGAAGCATTTGCTCACGGTGGATTGTCTGACTTAAAGGGATAGTTCACCCAAAAATGAACATTTTGTCATCGTTTACACACCCACAAGTTGTTCCAAACCTGTAATAATTTCTTTCTTCTGTTGAATATAAAAGAAAATACTTTGAAGAATGTGGGTAACCAATCAGTTTTTGGTCCCCAATGACTCTGATAGTATTTTTTCTCTACTATGAAAGTTACTGAGGACCAGCAGCTGTTTAGTTTCCCACATTCTTCATAGTATCTTCTTTTGTGTTCAACAGAAGAAAGAACCTGCAGGTTTAGAACAACCTGGGTAAATTATGACATAATTTTCATTTTTGGGTGAACCATACTTTTAAAGTGACAGACACATCTTTTAAAGGCATAACTCTATTGTTTTATTAAAATCTAGATAGTCTTTTAGAGCTTGATAGATATAATTATTATATTTTTAGACATATCAATTAATAGATTATAAATAATGTTAGACCATGGGGGGGATGGGTGTCCCTTATTTTTGCTCGCTGAAGGTGGCAACCCTAGTTGTGATTCTTCTTGTAACTGGTTGGCTTGGTTCATTGGCTTGTAACTGTTTAATGAAAACTTGTGACATTTTTAAAATTCTGTTGGGGAAAAACGAATAGCTAAAATGACACTGAAAAAGTGGGTGGGCACTAATGCACTCAATTTATAACGATTAACCTGTATGAATACGGAAGTTTGTGAGAAGTGCGCCATCTTGTTTTCAGAAGTCGCAGTGTTGCAGTGGTTTCTATGGGCCAGACTGTAAACCGTGCATTGGAGGTTTCCAGCACCCATGTTATGATAAAGGGAATGTAAGTATGGTAATATGAGGTCGTGACTGGAAGTTCTGGTGTTTATTTGTTATGTGTCTCTCTGTAGTGTTTTGACGGCATCAATGGAAACGGCTCCTGTAAATGTGAACCAGCGTTTACGGGTGTAGGCTGCCACCTCTGCTTAAACCCCAACAAACATGGAGAGAACTGTGATGAAGGTGAAATTATATACCTTATATACTTTCATAATACCTCCTTCTGTCCAAGCCCTGACCCTGCTGGTACAGTACCAGCGTCCGTGACCTTCTCCTCTGCTCGTTTTCTGTTTGCTTGTGTAGATTGCCGCTGTGTCCATGGCGTGTGTGATAACAGGCCTGGCAGTATGGGGGTGTGTAGGGGATCCTGTCGGGACAGGTTTTCAGGGGAGCTTTGTGACCAGACCGCCACCCCCTGTAATTCAGACGGTGTCCTCGAGCACTGCCACATGCACGCTAAATGTGTCTACAACAACGATCAAACCATGTTAGTGTCACTTGAACATGATGTGTAGATCATTGTAGATTGCAACCATTTATTTTATTTTAGACATCATTTTGGAAAATATGTGACGCGTACTGGCAAAATGAGTCGTAATGCGCACGGGCTACTTTTGAGCTACAGGCAAAAAAAAGTGAAAAAAATTTGATTTTGGTCGAATTTGAGGTCTTCATAAAAATTTGTTAATTAAGCCCTCGTCTAGCAATCCCAATGATTAAAATAGTAATTAAACATCTAAAAGTATCTTTATTTGTACGTTTTCTGAGAGGAGTACCTTTTCTTCACTTGCTTCACGTGCTGACTGACATCCGAAGCGCCTGCATAAAGACGACACCAACGGAGCGGGATCCTGATGCATATATACACAGATTTAGAGTAGGCTAAATATATTTAAGTATTCACGCAAATATAATCTGTTATATCTTAAGTGAATGTTTGGGGAACCAGGGGCGCCATATGGGGGTGAAGTTAGGACGATTCCAAGGGCCCGACGATGGAGGAAATGCAGTTTCTACTGAGGGTAACATTATATTAGATCTGTGCAGTACAGTAGGTCTTAAACATCGCATTAATGTTAATCTAACAATAAAAGAAAAGAGGGAATCACTTGCTGCTCTTGATTGAACTGTTTTTGTAGTTTTAATAATCAGTTTATTTGTAATGAACACACTGAAGTGATTTTTACATTTTACTATTTGTTTTTCTTACATGAATGCTTATGTTTAGATGTAAAATGAAAAAAGTTATACACTACACTTGTTTCTTTCTTATATTTGTTCTGTTTTTGCATCGGTTCTTATTTATAACAACAAAGATACAATAAAAATAGCTATATTGTGATTATCAATCTAGTAATGATTATTAAGAAAAGAAGTGGGGGAAAAGTTGCAGTGTTGCTAGGTGATTTTGCTTTGGACCCTTCAGAAAACTTTAAATCAATTTCTCTTTAAATTTCTTCAAACAGGTGTAGCTCAGTCATTTTTCATCCGATTCCAACAAATCGTACATTATTTTGAAGGTCTTTTAATGGAATGTAAAAATAAAAATAACTCATTTTTGAAAATTTGCTCATTGTGACTCATTTTGCCAGCAGAGTTTACATATTTTATTTTATTTTATTTTAGACATCATTTTGGTGAAATATTTGTTGTTTTCTTATTTTATTCTTTCTATTTAGTTTAGTTTAGACAAATTTTTTGGCAAATATTAAGCTTTTTTTTTTTTTTTTTTTTTTTTTACAACCCAATACTTTTACTCTGTGATCGACATTTGTTCATTTATTTAATTTTATTATTTATTATTTAATTTAATTTAATTTATTTTACCATCAGGGTTTGTTTTTTACTTTGTTTTATTTTAGATCAAATATTTGGCAAGGTTTTTTTTACAAGACAATATTATATTTTATTTTAGACAACATTTTGGCAAATGTTTGGCTTTTTTTATAACTTTTTTAGATTTTTTTATTTTATTTTTCCATCAGGTTTTGTTTTTTTTACTTTATTTTATTTTATGCACATTAAATTATTTTGTATTACTTTACAGTAACATTATAACAGTTACTTTATTATTTTATTATATTTTGGTAAATATTTGGCAATTTTTGCAACCAATAATTCTACTGTACAATGGGCTTTTATTTTATTTTATTTTATTATTTTACAACCCAGTATTTTTACTGCAATGCAGTTTATGTGCTGACTTGCCGTCAATCTTTGGCATGTTATTAATCTATCGTCCATTGTGCTATAGGTGTGTTTGTCTGCCTGGATACGAAGGAGACGGTTACACCTGCACTAAAACCAATCCCTGCCTCCAGCCTCAGAGAGGAGGCTGTGACGTCAATGTGAGACAGATGTATTTCCCTTTTCCAGCAGTTTGCCTTTAGCCCTCACATGTACAAATCTAAAGTGATTTCTGCCAAATTTTTACTAGTACATCAGTATTCAGAAGCTGCAGTGCTTTGAAAATGATTTCCAGCATTGGCTAGGCTTGTATTTTTAACCTGCAATATGAGTAAAATAAAATAGAGCTAACTAGGCAATATGTTTTATAAATTCTGATCAAATTAATTTACATTTTAATCATTCGCTAGAATGTATTTGACTTTCTAATATCTTGCTAAAATCCACACTGAGCTTAATTTAGGGTTTTTTGTGATTTATAGGCCGCATGTATGTACGATGCAGGACAGGTGAACTGTGTTTGTATGGAAGGATGGACAGGTGATGGACGTTTGTGTGTGGGGATCAATAACTGCTTGACAGAGAGTCGTGGTGGATGTCATGAAAATGCCGAATGCACCGTCACCGGACCAGGACAGGTAATGATCCTGACCGGAATTAGTAAACAACCTGTGAGGATATAGTTAGCCTGTAGGACGGAAAAATCACCAAAAATATCTCCATAATATCTCAATTGTTTTTTCTAGACAGCATTGAGAGAAGTCTTTTGCATCTTAGTGGTTCACACGTGTCTTCTCTAGCCCTTATATTATATTATTTTCCGGGTCAATTTTCCACATATTTGAGTCGGAAATCCTGGTTAACCTAGGATGTTTTTTTCTTTTCTTGAAGTTGTGTGACTGTTTTTTATTTAGAGTCACAAACATGCATGCAAATTTTCAACACTCTGAGGTGTTGTGGGATGTGCATGTAAAATTTCTATGACCCACAAATTTAATTTTTAAAGCACAGACCCAAAGTTAAAAAAAAGGATTTTGTTATGCATTTATCACCATTTATGCTATTGGCAGATGATTTTATTTGAATATACGTACACTGTGTTGAAGCCGTGGATTTTTATCAGTTCATGCATGTGAATTTTACTGGGAATTAAACCCGTGATCCCATGTTGGAGCAAGCAAATAAATAAATAAATAAAAATACTGTTTACTGTAGTAGCATTTTGTAATAAAAAAACAAAAACAAAAATGTAATGATGGTTGTTTGTTAATTTTTTAACCCCTTAAATGTCACCCCCATTTTTGAACATAGACATGAAAGTGCACTATCCAAACTTAAATTGTTATAATTCATGAACGCTTTGGAATAGAGACCTAAAGTTGGAATCTTTTTAAGAAGACAATCTGCAGATTATTGCAGAAGTGGAATCATTTCAAAATATTCAGGTATCAAAAAGTTATAGAAGTTTAAATTTACTGTAAAGAAAATGCACTGTACCAAATTTTTAATTTTATATAAAATGAATATTTTTCAAAATATTTTTGAATCAAAAATTGCTATAAAATTAACACCTTATGTCTAAATAAGTTGTGTTCCAAATTTGAAGTTGGTATGAAAAAAAGAGGTTCCTGTGAGATTTTATTTAGGGCGTTATACCACAAACAGCCACCGGGTGCCATCCAAATTTTTTAAATGCATTTTTCTGTCACAAATGTCTAAATTTCTCTGTAAATATGACTTATATCACAAAATAACCACCAAATATGGAATCTTGAGACTCAGACCTTTCCGACGATATGTATTTTGTCAAGATTATAGAAAGTTTTGATTTTAAAAGACCGTAATACACTGTGTAATATGACACTTGACACCGCCCACTGAGGGGGAGGAGACCGCCAAAAGATTTTAAAGTACAATTTCCATGGTAATGCAATGTCTGATTTCAAAATGGTTTTCACAGGATGAATTTTGAGGTTTTAAGCTTTCAAATATATATAATTTATGATGATTGCTAAAATATGTGATAGAGAAAAAACACAACGAAAAAAAAGAGTGTCAACAAGCCCACCGGTGGGCCGGTGACACTTTTCTTTTAAAGGTTTACTATTTTTACCTGTTTTTTTTTTGTGCATTACATTGAATCCAATTAGGGTGAATTTGACCCAGAACATAACAATCATACCCAGAATTTTTAACATAATATAAGGGCTAGACATCTCAATGATGTTACAAACTGTGCTTAGATTTGCCAGAATAAGTCTGTAATCAACAGTCAGAGATCTCAATATGAGCTCATATGTTTTTCCTCAAATGTTTTGAAATCTGTATGATTTGAGCTGCTGTCCAGTGTTATTTTGTTATATTGATGTTTTATTTTAATATAATATTTTGTATTATATTTATGTAAGTTTGCATTTCTCCAAAGGCGTTTTAACAGAAAAATCTGAGACTGAATTTTTAAGGCATAACTATGAACTTAAGTATAAAAGCCAAACCCAGTCTTGTTCAACTTATCTTTCTGTTCAGAATGAATGTAGCTGCAAGAAAGGCTACATGGGAGATGGCATCGTCTGTAAAGTTGTCAACCCCTGTTTGTCAGATAACGGAGGCTGCCATTCTCTGGTCTGTATTTCATGCTTGCAGATTTATCTGTTAAATACATCTGTACATCTCTGAACAACCCGCCAAAATATGGATGCTGTCGAGATTCTGCTGAAATTCTATTTGAGGCTAACACTCTTTTATACGTGCAAGAGCTAGCGTGTAATGTGGCGTAACAGTATGATAATGTGTCCAGGCTACATGTAAATTGAAGAGCCCAGGAATACGTGAATGCGTGTGCCGAAACGAATACGAAGGCGACGGACTCAAATGTTACGGAAACATGCTTGTGGTAAGATGAAGCATTTATGCTTTTATGTAATTGTAATGTTAGAAATTAGTTATCAACAACATAGTTTTTAGGCTTTTTAAAATGTGTAAAAATGGTTTAGAAATAAATAATAGCAATAAATTTATTTAAATTCTTAAAAATTAGTAATAATAACAAAATATATGTTTTCATATTTCCTTTCAAAGAACAACAAAAGGTCAAAACATACATAAAGCACCTTATTTTTTCATTTTCAAAAACGAATGAACACAACATATATGTACATAGATGTAGATTTGTTCCTAAAAACTGATTTCGATCAAAATCAGCATTTAAAATCGAAACGTATTCATTTATTTATTTTCAGGAGCTAGATGGAAACTCTGAGTTTTATAATTTCAACCGGTACCTTCTAGTAAGTTCATCTTTACCCAAGTAAATTGTCAATTAATCAATTTACAATCATTTTGTAGTAACATAATGCAAGTATTTCAACAAATACTATTATGTAACATTTCTGTGTTCATCTGCAGAGGCACAAAGTGATTGACAGCGATAGCAGAGTCACGGCTTTGGTTCCATCTAAAGCTGCTTTCAACAACCTCAGCGATTCAGAGGAGTCGTTTTGGTTCGATTATTACAGACTTCCTCACCTTCTGCAGTAAGTGTTTGGATCGACATTGAGAACTGGTTTCTGAGATTTAAAAAAATTAAATAAATGCATTTTTCGTGTGCAATTTCTGTCTAGAGTTCATTTTTTAGATGGGATATACACCTCTGAAGACTTACAGCAGCTGGTTGGTAAAACAGTCCAGACTCTAGGAAAGACTAAATGGGATGTCAAAAGCAACGGCAGGGTAACTGTTACACAATCTCCACCACTTGGATTAGTTAACACCTTAAACTGGTCATCTTTAACTTCTGTGATGTGACCTGTTAACCTTCATGTTCCCAGGAGCTTATGATCGGCAATGCTACCATCCTCGCTCAAGACCTCAAGACGATAAATGGGTGCATTCACATCATTGACACAGTAATTTAGCTGTCTGTTTTTAAAGTATTAAACTTTAACCCATTAAAAAAAATGTTCAGGTCTAGTTTGAACATATTAATCCTCTTGTTCTCCAAAATATGAAACATTTCTGATTTTCAACGTAACAAGTTTGCTTACAGGTTCTTCGACCTGCACTTTCTGATTTCCCTCCACCGCCTCCCAGTTTGATGAAGTTCCTGAACAACACGCCAGAATTCAGTCTTTTCAGGCAGGCGGCGCTGGTGCGTTTCACCTAGATATAGAACTTACTCAATATTTTCAAAAACTGTACAAGAGTAACAGAATAGCTTTGTTTCATAAGCACAGTTGTCTCTGTTTTTTTAGCTCTACAACTTGGAAAACAGTATCCCAACTAGAGATTACACCATTTTTGTCCCATATGACAGTGCTGTACAGGAGTACCTGAAAAAAACAAACTCGACACAACTGGTGAGTGGAACTTTTTGAAATGATGTAAGATGTATCTTACACATAAAATTCATTGACAAAGTTGTCTCTTTTCAACAGAGTCTAGACATTGTGAAATATCACATAATTCTAGGCGAGCAACTCTTTCCTGAACACTTGGGCAGTGGACTTTTCAAAAACACGTTTTTAGAAAATGGCACTCAGATCATGTTTTTTGTGGACGTTGATAATCAGGTATTGCACAACCGACAGCAACTCATATACTGAAAATTACTTCGATGAAATTAGTTGTGACTAACTAGTCCTAAACTCTAGACGATGGCCAATGACGTTCCCATAAACGGAAGCTTCACTGAAACAAGGCATGGCACTGCGTTCGGGATCCCACGTGTCTTAGACCTCCACAAGAACCACTGCAGTAAAGAAGTGATTTTAAAAATTTCTGTAAGTTTCTATTTGAATTTTACGAAGTGAATCTTGAAGTGCCGTTACGGACGACGTTAAGGAACGTTTGCTTTCTTTGCAGGGTCGGTGTGGAGATTGTGACTCTGAACCAAAATGCTTCTACAATGCCAAACCTGTAAGATGATATAGATTCCTTTGTTGTTTTAGTTTAATATTAATGTGAAAGGAATTTTATGATGCATCCTTCTCCTCGTTTCTTTAGGTACAACCAAAGTTCCCTCAAAATATGAAGTCAAATTGTAGATACAGGACAAGAGTTGGAAAAAAGAGAGTGAGTGTGCCAGGCTGTCACATGGACTGCTTGAGAACAACAAAGGTACTTAATTTTCTACTTTTTACATCAGAGGCTTACAAAACAAGTACACAAACTCAGGCGCGACTAATTTTCCAATGCTTTGAACATGCATGGTCACTTGAGGGCACTTAGACTTGAGTTCAACTTCAGATCCATTGATTTCAAATGAGAATGAAGTCTGTTGAAAGGTTTCTGTCCCTCCATTGAAGTCCAGGTTGCCAAAATTTGAAGAAACCATATCGAGGAGTTTAATCCAAGTCTTGTGAAAGGATATGATCGCTTTATATCAAGGCTTGTCCAATCCTGTTCCCAGGGTCACTGTTCTAAAAATTTAGCTCCAACCCATTTTTCTGGAAGTTTCTAATGAGTCTGAAGACCTTCATTATTTGGTTGAGGTGTGTTTAATTAGTGATAGAGCTGAACTCTCCAGGAGCAAGTTTGGACACCCCTGCTATATATATTCAAAAGTATCTCGTGATTCCAAGATGAACCAAAGACTTAGGGGTATGGAATGAAATGAGGATGAGAAAATTATGACACAATTTTCATTTTTGGGCAAATTATCCGTTTTAGGATGTTGAGGAAAAATGCAAGTGTTTGCAAAAGTGACACTCTTCAAAGATTTGGACATTTCACAGAGTTGGATCCAGTTGTATTCATTAAATTAACTATATTACTTCTTGATTTCAAACTGACCTAGCTCTATCCAAAGAATCTTACGAATTTGCTGTTAAACAGTTTGTTATTATTCAGGTAACTATAAACATGTTGATACTTGCTCCTCAAGATATTTTTCAAACTGTCGCTCCATCTTGACAGTCGTTGACCTTAAAAAGAAAATTAATTATAGAAGAAGCATATATACCAGTCTCCGCTACAGCGCCCACTTGCGGTAACAATGAGAATGCAAGACATTCTTGCATTCTGAATAATACAATGCATGAAATCAAGATTATACAGCTAGAAATTCCTGCAATTATGTATTTTGGGCCAGAGTGTTGTGTACTGGTAGTGGTTTTAGACTTCTAAATTCAGATTCATAGCTGATTCAGATTTAAACCTTATGATAACTTTCCTTTTAGGACCATTCCTGCTGTCCAGGATACTTTGGGCATGATTGCTCCAAATGTCCTGGGACTGTGGATAACTGGTGTTCCAACAACGGCCAATGCAAGGACGGGTTGTTTGGCAGTGGGGAGTGTCTCTGTAACGAGGGCTTCCATGGAACAGCCTGCGAGATGTGTGAACCTGGGAGATATGGAAAAGACTGCAAGTCTGGTAACATCTACGAGCAATCTATCTATCTATTCTACAGTCTTTCTGTAGGCATTCTGTTGAAGCATTATTCAACAAACCTTGGTTTTCATTTGACAGAATGCCATTGTGAACATGGGAAATGTTTGGACAGTATGGAGGGAAACGGGCAGTGCATTTGTTTCAAAGGCTGGAAGGGAGTGAATTGCTCTGTTGGTCAGTATTAAGGTCAAACGTATCTTTTGTCAGATAGCATGTTTCTCAACTTCCTGCACTTGACGTCAAAAATTTTTCTCAATTGTAGCGGTAGTTAATGATGCCTGTGGTGGAGTTTGTGACGTCAATGCTAAGTAAGTATGGAAAACATAAATATAAGACACATTTTTAACCATTCATTAGTGTTTATAATACAATATCTTTCTTCCAGCTGTATCTCAGGAGGTTCAGGAGCTCCTCCAACTTGCTCCTGCGTAGCTGGTTATAAGGGTAACGGGACATATTGCAAAGGTTTGTTTGTGATTCATTGATAAGTTTGTCACTGAAGTTTTTTTCCCTCAGTGACAGTGAAATCAAAATTCACACTGTTTACTTTCCAAATACACATTCCTGGTCTTATTGTGAATGATTTGTGTTCCACAGAATTTGACCCATGTACCACAAACAACGGAGGATGTTCCATAAATGCAAACTGCACAAAAACATCACCCGGTGAAAGGAGCTGCACATGTAAAGCTGGCTATATTGGTGATGGGGTTATGTGTCTCGGTAAATGTGTGATTCACTTTCTTAATATCTAAATGGGTAGCGTGTACAAGTGGATTCATGGAATTTGTGTTTTAGATTTGATGTTTAAATGATCTCTTAATGCATTTGTGCATTTTAAATCTTTATTGATCTCTTGTGGTGTTTTTATTCAGTTGGTCTCAGCCTGCTTTTTATTGTTTCTTTGATGTTAGTTTAGTATTATAATCAGCCTTGATTAAGATTTTTTTTGTGCTATGTGATATTTGCTTAGGGTGTGCCTCAGGGCTCTGTATTGGGCTCAATTATCAGTTTTGCATTGTCTGTATGCATTTACTTGTTTAAAGTTGTGTAATTGTGTTTTCACTACAGAAATGGATGCCTGCTTAGTGGACAATGGAGGATGTGACAAAAATGCATTATGTATGAAAACTGGACCAAACAGGGTTTGTGCCACTTACTTTAGTTCATGCTTACCAACAAATGTTTACATCATGAAGTCAACATTAAGATATTAAACATTACATTTGTTCCAGGTTGCATGTGCATGCAAGCCTGGATTTATTTCTCAAGGTCATAGATGTCTGGCAGTTAATCCTTGTCGGAAGGTAACAGAATTCACAAACAATATTATGGAAAATAATTGTATTAAATCATCATCTGATATTAGGGTTTTTTTTGTATGCAAAACATTTTTATTTTATTTTATCGCAGAATAATGGCGGCTGCAGTATTAATGCTGTTTGCAGATACCTCGTGGATGGGGAACGTAATTGCACATGCTATATTGGCTACAAAGGAGACGGTTTTAAGTGTGCAGGGACTGTCAGAAGAGTAAGTATAATTTAAGATGAATTTTAGGCTAATTAATAATGACTGATGAAACATTAAAAACAACATCTGCTTTTGAAATGAATCTTATAATTGTTTATTGCAGGAGCTTCTTCGTATGCCTGAGGCAGCATGGTTGAGAAGAAATATTGGTGTAAGTGCATGTTTCAGTTTGTGAGAGAATATGCTAATTTCTTGATATAATCAAAATATATTAACAATAATAATGTGTATGCTATAGGTAATGAGAGTCCGAGATCTGTACGGTCAAGGCCCTTTCACTGTATTTGTTCCTCATGCTGATTATGTGGCAAATGTTTCGGTATGCTGCACTGAATCACACCAAAGTATTATAACATTATAAGTATTATATCAGTGTTGACTGGATTGTAAAAAGTAGACAATACATAACAGATTTAGTTTTTTCAGAAGTTGTGTTAAAAGTAATGCTTGCAAGATTGCAAAGGCAGTTTTCTCTTAGAAATAGCATAAACCATTGAATCATGTACATTTGCACAAATCGAAAATTTCATGATTTCCTTACTTTTTTTTCCTTACAATTTCGTCATGACAGACTCTGCAGGTTGACAAGTGGACAAATACAAGTCACAGTTCAGACCTTTTGAGGTACCACATTGTCAGTTGTGAAGAACTGCGAGAATCAGACCTCAAATCTGTTAAAGAAGTGGCTACCAGTAGCGGATATAAATTACGCTTCAGTGTTAGAGATGTGAGTCCTTGAAGTTTCAAACGCTTTTTATATTTTCAATATTGGATATTTATCTGAACCAGAGTCAGAAATTAAAGGGATAATTCACCCAAAAATGTTAATTCTGTTATCATTTATTCCACCTCAAGTTGTTCCAAACCTCTGCTTTTGTCTCTCAGGGTGTTGTGTACATCAACGATAAGACAAAGATCATAACCAGTGATGTTGAGTGCTCCAATGGAGTCATACATTTCATAGACAAGGTCCTCTTTCCATATGATCTAACGGGCAAGGCAGATATCAACACCGATGTATGTAACTCAACCAATGGCCATCATTTTTTAAGTTCAAAAAAGTCATAAAAATGTCATTCCACAAAGTAAAACTGAATTTATGTTGCAGTTGAACATTACCGCAGCTGCTGAACAATATGGCTTCAAAATCTTCAGTAAGCTCCTACAGGTAATATTTAATATGCTTGCACTTTTTGGAACACATGCATTTTGCCTACAAACATCTTCCAAAAACTCCCATGTCTTCATTTAAACAGGATGCAGACTTGATGCATGTGGTGCAACATCAACCCTTTTACCCATTCACCATGTTCTGGCCAACGGATGACGTTTTTAACAAACTCTCTGAGGACAGAAAGAAATGGCTGTACAGCGAAGACCATCGTGATAAGCTACAAGCCTACCTCAAAGCTCACATAGTCCGTGACCAGAGGGTATGAGACTCCAACCTTAGTGAAATCCATTTAACTGAAATCAATTAAGTTACATATCAAAGTACCATGGTGTTACCATCTGATAGCATCACTGTACCGTTGTACCGTCGTGGTACTTTCTTTTAAGGGTCACAAAATGGTTTTGGATGTATGTTTCCAGGTAGTTGCTGTTGCTCTTCCTCCTGAGAAAAGCATGGAAACATTGTTTGGATCCGAGCTTACCTTCAGTTGCAGCAAAGATTTAATTGTAAGTATTGGCAAATTGGCAAAAATTTCCTTCAAAACTCTCACATTTGAAATGTTAATGATTTATTTTTTGTTTTTGATACTGATGTTTTATCAGTTATAAAGGTATTCATAATGTATGTTATTGCTAAGTGAAAATGCATTATGAAGACTCAAATCTAAGATTGGAAACTACATCATGCATCGTTGAGAATTAATTTGCCGTGTTTCATTTAGTGATGTAGAGTTCGATAGTAAATTTGTTGACGTCTTATTGACTGATTTTCAGGGCGACATATTAATCAATGGAAACAATGCCAGAATCGTAGCACGGAACATGTTGTTTGATTCAGGAATCGCTCATGGGATTGATCAGCTTCTGGAGCCACCAAGCATTGGCGCTCGCTGCGACAACTTCACAAGCGTAGAGATAAAGGTACAAAACTTTTAGCCTAAGATAATATTCATGCTCTCAGAGATACTTACAATAAGTCAGATTACTTATATCTCCAAAAATGGAACAAAATAAAAAGTAAAGCACAAATAAAAAAAAGCACAAGTGCACAGAGAACATCTAGTTATTTAGCAGTTCAATTTCAAAGTTAACATTAAAATGAACAAGCCGTCCTAATGTTGTTGTACTGTTGTTTGTCTTTAGGGACTCTGTGGTTCTTGCAGTGTGCCGCCCGGTTGTCTCCTCGGATCAGAGGACACAGTGAGTTGATCTATGTATTGTTGATTTGTGGTTCTGTTTATTAACACAACTTTAGCAGCAGCACTTTATTGACTTACTTTTTGTTATCTTTTGGTTCTGTTTCATTAACATATTTTGGTTCTGTTTCATTGACATTTTTTGGTTCTGGGTTCGTTAACATACTTGGTTCAGTTACGTAAACAAAACTTTAGCAGCAGCACTTTATTGACTTACTTTTTGTTATCTTTTGGTTCTTTTTCATTAACATTTTTTGGTTCTGTTTTGTCAACAAAACTTTAGCAGCCAGCGCTTTATTGACTTATATTTTGTTAGTTTTTGGTTCTGTTTCATTAACATTTTTTGGTTCTGGGTTCGTTAACATACTTGGTTCAGTTTCGTAAACAAAACTTTAGCAGACAGCGCTTTATTGACTTACTTTTTGTTATCTTTTGGTTCTGTTTCCTTAACGTTTTTGGTTCTGTTTTGTTAACATTTTTTGGTTCTGTTTTGTTAACAAAACTGTAGCAGCCAGCGCTTTATTGACTTACTTTTTGTTATTTTTTTGTTCTGTTTCCTTAACATTTTTGGTTCTGTTTCATTAACAAAACTTTAGCAGTCAGCATTTTATTGACTGACTTTTTGTTATTTTTTTTGGTTCTGTTGTGCTAATAAAATTTTAGCAGTCAACGCTTTGACTCACTTTTTGTTGTTTGTTTCTGTTTTGTTAAAACTTTAGCAGTCTGCATTTTATTGACTTTTTGTTATTTTTTTGGTTCTGTTTCATTAACATTTTTAGCAGTCAGCACTTTACTGATTTGTTGTTATTTTTTAGTTCTGTTGCGTTAGCAAACCTTTAGCAGCCAGTGCTTTATTCACTTTTTGTCATTCATTCATTCATTCACTCATTCATTCATTCATTGTTTGTTTGTTTGTTTGGTTGGCTGGTTCTGTAATATTAAAAAAACATTAGCAGCTAACACTTTATTGACTTTTTTGTACCATTGCATTAACAAAACTTTAGGGGTCACCACTTTATTGACTTACTTGTTGTTTTTTTAATCAGTCACATGCTTATACAAACATAGCATGCCTTGATCCAGACTGATCTCTTCTTTACAGAACAGAACTAGCATATGTAGACGACTTTATTCGCCTTACGTGTACAGACGGCCCAGTTATTATGGGTTGTACTCGTACGGTTATGGATACAACTCATACAGAGATTGGCTTGGCTGTAATCGGATATGCACAAAAATGACATGGGCTGTTAAATGCTGTAAAAACCACTTTGGAAGAGACTGTCAAGGTGAGAATTTAGCACACAAAAGCAAGAAGTTCCTTGAATGTTATATGAAACGATGCAGCCAGTAGGTATTAAACTGTCTGTTGGTTTGTGGTTTAGTGTGTCCTGGTGGACTCGAGGCACCGTGTGGCGAGCATGGAGACTGTGATGACGGGCGCACTGGCACAGGGACGTGTAAATGTCACAAAGGTTTTACAGGCACAGGGTGTGAGCTGTGTGAAAGCAATCGCTTTGGGCCGAACTGCACAGGTAACCTATTTAAAACCATGAATTTTTCCTGAACAGTCCCTGATTTCTTATCCACAGGCGTCGGTGAAGACTAAGTGAACAGGCAAATCAGATAACTCAGCTATAAGAACAATTATGCAAATTGAGCACTACACAAAATGCAGGATCCAGGTTCAAAATTTGCAGTAGAAGTTGGTTTTGGAAAGGAGACAAAATGGAGCTACTGGCCAGTTTGGCTGGTACTATTTTGACTGCAATATACAACAGGGTTTAAATTTTGTTAATTTGTGAATAGTTGGCATTTTTTTCTGGTAAACATTTTTTAGTAAACATTTCTGTTTTTTTTTTTTTACAAATTTTAACAACATTTTGTGAGGTTCGTGTTTTAACCCTCTGGTTCTGTTCAGTCATTTTTGACTGATTTTTTTCATTTGTTTTTTTTTAGAATTTTTTTTTAAAAACTTTTTCAGAATGACACGAAACTTGGTAAAGGTTTTGCCACTTGCT
Organism: Tor tambroides; assembly: GCA_021397915.2. NCBI lineage: Eukaryota > Metazoa > Chordata > Actinopteri > Cypriniformes > Cyprinidae > Tor > Tor tambroides. Next base: position 10,796 of record JAFVLL020037081.1, on the reverse strand, counting down.
ATGTGTGAACACATGGAAAAATCACGACTCAAAAACGTTAAATGTTGCTAAAAATAAAAACAGTCACACTTGTTCTGTTTGTGATTAAAAATGGCCACATCGGAAATTAATGGGAAGCCAATTTGATACTGCGCCCAAACAAAATCTTACTGAAACTCATTTTTTCTGAGATATCAACCTCAAATTTGGAACACAACTTATTGAGAACACAACTTATTCATGACTTTGATAAAACATGATTTGGAAAATATATATTTCATAGAAAGTTGAAAAATAGTATTTCTGTACATTTTTCATAAAAATCTTTAGACTTCTGTAACTTTTAAAAATAAAAAAATAACTATTTGGCCATTTTTGACTGGCATGCAAGCAGCACCAGAGGGTTAAACAAGAAAAAAGACAAAATAGTAAGAAAAATAACTTTGATATATTCACTGAAAGCAGTTTTTCTTCTCATGTAAATTTAGATTTTAAATGCTGATTAAGAAAAGTGTTTGCAGTGTAAAAAAAATGCTAATTTTCAGTTAGTAATATCAATAAATAATAAACAAATAATTATATATAAATATATACGGACAGTACATTTTCTCAGTCCACCAGGCACTGGAAAATTAGACTAAAATGACATTACTTGTCTACATTACATTTATTGTCGAATCAGTATAAATGTTTTTGTTGAAATTTTATTGTATTAGCTCTACTCAGCTTTGTGTTGACAGCTATAATGAACAGTTTGTCCATCTTTTCCCACAGCATGTAACTGCACCAGCAATGGCAAGTGTGACAGCGGCCTGGACAGTGATGGCAGCTGTTTCTGTCAAGAGGGGTGGACGGGTAAATACTGTGAATCAAAAATCGGTAAGAGCAGGGTTCACATGAAAAACTCTGTCAAATGTACTGGATCTATCAAAGATATGTGTAGTGTTGTAGAAAACCATAGAAAATATTTTCGACATGCTCAACAGAGAAAACACTCTCTTTTGCCTGTTATTTAACAGAAGTCAAGCTGATCTGCTCGCCTGCATGTGATCTCAACGCAGTCTGCCTCCCTGAAAATACGTGCGAGTGTGTGCCACCCTATGCAGGAAATGGAATTAACTGCACGGGTGGGTTATGAATCGCATCTATTGTGTTAGACGAACTGATGGTAAGATGCCTGTCCTGGATTCAAATGACCTATTGCCACTTTTATTAATATAAAAGAAGAGAGAGCTCAGATTGAAACTCAAGATGTTCACATGAAAACTACATCTGAAACTGAATCTGATGAAACAGTTTTAATCTAATGCACTGCAAAAAATTATTTTCTTACTCCGTATTTTTGCCTTGTTTGCATTTCAATTATTACATCAGTTAATACAATCATTACAATTATTCATTACAATATCTAAAAATTCTTAAATCAAGATAGATTTACTTGAGAAGCAAAATGACTTTTGAGATTTTGAGACTTGTTTTCTAAAAAATGAAAAATTAAATGAGTTTATGTTTCAAGTTTAGTGAGCTTATGCTTAAAACAAATATGTACGTCCATAGGGCAAGAAAAATAATCTTGTTTTCCATTTGAATTGAGTTTAATTTTCTCAACCGAATGACAGATAGATTTTCTTGTTTTAACCCTCTGGTATTCCTCGTGTGGAAGGCAAAAATATATATATATATATATATATATATATATATACACTGCTCAAAAAAATTAAAGGAACACTTTGAAAACACATCAGATCTCAATGGGGAAAAATATCACGCTCTATATCTTTACTAATATGGACTGGGTAATGTGTTAGGAGCGAAAGGATGCCACATCGTTTGATGGAAATGAAAATTATCAACCTACAGAGGGCTGAATTCAAAGACACCCAGAAAATCAAAGTGAAAAAATGATGCAGCCGGCTAGTCCATTTTGCTGAAATGTCATTGCAGCAACTCAAAATAGTACTCAGTAGTTTGTATGGCCCCCACGTGCTTGTATGCATGCCTGACGACGTCGGGGCATGCTCCTATTGAGACGACAGATGGTGTCTTGGGGTATTTCCCCCCAGATCTGGACCAGGGCATCACTAAGCTCCTGGACAGTCTGAAGTGCAACCTGGCGGCATCAGATGGACCGAAATATAATGTCCCAGAGTTGTTCTATTGGATTTAGGTCAGGTGAGTGTGGGGGCCATTCAATGGTATCAATTCCTTCATTCTCCAGGAACTGCCTGTATACTCTCGTCACATGAGGCCAGGCATTGTCGTGAACCAGGAGGAACCCAGGAAACACTGCACCAGCGTAGGGTCTGACAATGGTTCCAAGGATTTCATCCCGATACCTAATGGCAGTCAGGGTGCCATTGTCTAGCCTGTAGATGTCTGTGTATCCCTCCATGGATATGCCTCCCCAGACCAACTGACCCACCACCAAACCAGTCATGCTGAACGATGTTACAGGCAGGCATTCTCCACGGCTTCTCCAGACCCTTTCACATCTGTCACATTTTGCTCAGGGTGAACCTGCTCTCATCTGTGAAAAGCACAGGGTGCCAGTGGCGGACCTGCCAATTCTGGTGTTCAATGGCAAATGCCAATCGAGCTCCACGGTGCCGGGCAGTGAGCACAGAGCCCACTAGAGGACTAGAGTCGGGCCCTCAGTCCACCCTAATGAAGTGTGTTTCTGATTGTTTGGTCAGAGACATTCACACCAGTGGCCTGCTGGAGGTCATTTTGTAGGGCTCTGGCAGTGCTCATACTGTTCCTCCTTGCACAAAGGAGCAGATACTGGTCCTGCTGATGGGTTAAAGGCCTTCTACGGCCCTGTCCAGCTCTCCTAGAGTAACGGCCTGGCTCCTGGAATCTCCTCTATGCTCTTGAGACTGTGCTGGGAGACACAGCAAACCTTCTGGCATTGGCACGTATTGATGTGCCATCCTGGAGGAGTTGGACTGCCTGTGCAACCTCTGTAGGGTCCAGGTATCACCTCACGCTACCAGTAGTGATACTGTCCCTAGCCAAATGCAAAACTTGTGAAAAACAGCCAGAAAAGATGAGTAGGGAAAAAAATGTCAGTGGCCTCTACCTGTAAAACCATTCCTGTTTTGGAGGTCGTCTCATTGTTGCCCATCTAGTGCACCTGTTGTTAATTTCATTAAAACCAAAGCAGCTGAAACTGATTAACAACCCCCTCTGCTACTTAACTGACCAGATCAATATCCCAGAATTTTAATTGACTTGATGCTATACTCTGATTAAAAGTGTTCCTTTAATTTTTTTGAGCAGTGTATATACATACATATATATATATATATATATATATATATAAGTTATAGACATTTAAATTTATTTTTATGAAAAAATGTACAAAAATACTATTTTAAAATTTTATATATATGCTGTGTATATGTGTGTGTGTGTATGTGTGTGTATATATATATATATATATATATATATATATATATAAATTTTTCCTCTAACACTACAATAAAATCGAAGCCATTAATCTAAGCAAGTTGTGTTCCAAATTAGAGGTTGATATCTGAAAAACTGAGCTTTCAGCAAGATTTTGTTTGGGCGCAGTACCAAACATTTCCACTTGATGAAATTCACTTCCCATTCATTTTCATGACCATCTTCAGAACCTTTTCGAATCATTTCCATGATTTTTTTTTTTAACCAAGTTTCACACCATTTTGATGAAGTAAAAAAATTCTAACATTTTTTTTTTTACATTTATAATGAAGTTTATCTTCTTTCTCAGGCAAATGTATCTTGAACATTTTTTAGATGTTTGTAATAAAAAACATGACAAAAATACTAAGTACAGAAATATTTTTTTTTGCAGTGTATAAGTTCATAATAGCCTTATTGTGAATGCTTTCAATAGATAAAATAAATTTTGATTATTAAATGTCTGTTTCTTTAGCCCCAGATCTTTGCAGTGAATATAACGGAGGCTGCCACGAAGCAGCTGACTGTTTGCAGAGCGGTATCAATGTTACCTGTTCCTGTCAGGCCGGATACTCTGGAGACGGACGCGTCTGCTCGCCCATCAACCGATGTGTAGAGGAGGCGAACGGTGGCTGCAGCGATTTCGCAGAATGCATTTTCACCGGACCTGTATGTGGAACTTCTGCTTTTTGTTATTGTAATCTGACAAGAGTTTTGGATAAACAAAATGTGTAACATTTACCTTGTGGCAGAACGAGAGGCGCTGTGAATGTCTCAAGGGGTACGTGGGAAACGGAATCCAGTGTTTGGAGAAAGTGGAGCCCCCTGTTGACCGCTGCCTGGAGGACAACGGCGACTGCGACCCCAAAGCCACGTGCAAAGATCTTCATTTCCACAGTATGACTTGGCAATAATTAAATTGACAGCGACCTGATATTTCAGGTATTCAAAAACAAAGGCTTTTTTCTTACATTTCAGCGAAAACGGGGGGTGTTTTCCACCTGCGCTCACCTGAGGGGAAGTATAAGCTGAACTTTAGCCAAGCACAGGAAGCTTGCGAGGCCGAGGGAGCCACTCTTGCTACATTCAAGCAGCTTTCTGATGCCCAACAGGTGACTTTTGAACCCAAACTTAGCTGTAACATCTTGCATTTTCGCTGTTATGGCGAATAAAGCCAACAGCTTTTGAGCTTAATGTACGCTCACATTTGTGAATTTCACTGACGAAGAAGGTCCTTTGTTCATAGTCAATATAATAGTGATAAATAAAGCACAGCTCCCAGTGAAGTCACTTTCAAACCAAGCAGCCTGATTTTGTTGGTCAATGTGGTGAATTTTTGTGAAATTTCAATTTTGAACATAAGCGAAATCTGCATGGTGAACTTTTCGCCCTCACGCAAAACTCCTGAATGCACTGATTCCTATTTAAAAATTAACTGGATTTTGCCAACAAACTTTTAATGAGCAACAGTAAGTTTGAACAAACCTGTAGACAGTGTTTCTTTAAACAATTTCTCAATTGGTGTTTCCAGTAAAAGTTCGCAATATTTATTAAATCAGAATGAATTTACTTGTATCCAGAGCATAAATAAATCTTAAAATATTTTTTTCTTCACCACTAGTTAATAGTTTTTCTATTATACATCCTGTAAATGTTTGTTAAATCCAACTATTAGTTTATTAAATTACATTATAAAATAAAGTTTTTTTTATCTTTTCAATTTTTCTATTCATCAAATCTTTAAAAATATTAAGCAGCACAACTGTTTTCAACATTGATAATATTAACACTTAAAACTGGAGTAAAACTGTGGCTGCTTAATTTACATTATAAAACAAAGCTTTTTTTTATTGTTCCAGTTGGGAATGCATCTATGTGTGGCAGGATGGATGGATGGGAAGAAAGCTGGCTATCCGATCCGGTTTCCTTCTGCAAAATGCGGCGATAATCATGTCGGTATTGTGCTGTACAAAGAGCCAGTCAATACCAGCTGGCCGTATGATGCCTACTGCTACAGAATGAAAGGTATTACTGTCAGGAAATGCTTCTTAGTTGAAATGTAATTTGAAATTTTACTGTACCTGAACAGTCTTGATGTAAAAATAAGAGCCATTTTCTTTTAAACAGAGGTATCTTGTGAATGTAAACCTGGATATGTTGGAAATGGGGAATTCTGTAATGGAGACTTGGCCTCGGTTGTTGCCACCACTTCCAATTTTTCTGTGTTCTACACAGTAAGTAGCCATGTACTGTTGTTTCCCTCCAAAAATAATGCTACTTCCTGCAGGATGATGACGTCAAGGAACTGGCTTTGTAGTTAAAGGCAAAAGACTAACCAGATGGAAAGAGAGGACACAGGAAAAACAGAGAAAGTTATTTACCAAATACAACATATTCCCAAAAACCTGTTTTGTTAGAATCATTTTGATTAAAGAAAGGGGAAAAAACAAATCAATGAAAATCAGCTGAAGTGAAATAAATGTAAATTTTTTTACATAATTGCTGGCAATACAAATGAAGTCATGTTCAAAGAAGAATATCCATGTAATTTCATAACAATGGAGTCACACATTTCCTGTCGGTTTCCTCCTACAGACTTTACTGAAGTATGCAGAGGATGGCGAGGAGGGCAAGAACCTGCTGAAGTCCCTGTCCGACAAATCATTAAACATCACAGTTTTTGTACCTCAAAATGCCGGTTTCTCTGCAAACAAGGTGATTATTGATATAAACCAGAATGAATTCTCATATGAACATTTTTGAATTACAGCTGAGTCAGAGGAAGAAAACTAGAAAGTAGGAACCAGTTGGACACGCTCTTTCTCCGCTGGCCTTGAGTCTACGGTTTGTTTCCTTTTTCAGACATTATCATGGAGGGATTTGTTGTATCATATATCCAGCATCAATAGTCTGCACTTCTATGAAGACTTGAAGAACAACACCACAATCCCGTCCCGTCTGGGTTCTGATCTAGTCGTAACGATTCCCTCCAGTTCCACCGGTCAGGCTGAGGTAAACAAACCTCAGCAGCTTCACACTGCTAAGACTACATTTACTCTACATTGTCAAACAAATTGTATGTTTTATTGGTTTCCCAGGACTCTCAACCCCAAAAACTGGTGAATAAGAAGGTCATATTGGCCTGGAACATTCCAGCCGTCAATGGTCTGATCCATGTCATTGATGGGCCATTTAGAGCTCCACCTGTTCCAGTAAGTGGCTGCTTTTGTTGAAGCACAACGGGGCATATTGGAGAACCGCTTTGCTTTATGGATATACAGGCAGAATTTATTAGAATTTTCATGGGTAATTGTATTAACACCAATGGATTAAATTGCAGCAGTTTTCAGATAGAAAGCACACTCCCATGACTTCTGTTGAGCAGTGACTATATTGAAAAGAATTTTTGCTCATCATTAGACAAAGACGACAACTATGACTCACCCGACTAGCTAAAGCAAGTCAACATTCTGTTTGACTAACAAGGACGTTCTTCTAGTCTTTTCAAAGCAGTAGTAGTAGACAGCCGGGCATAGCTTTGCCAAAATCTGGACCTCACAATTCTCAGTTAATTTTTTTAAAGTCATCAATGGTGTTGTCTAATTTTTAGGTGCCGGCAGTTCTTCCAATCTCACAGTCCAGCGGTGTCGCAGTGACCACTGTGCTGATTGTCTTCGCCATTGTTGGTATTGTCGCTGGACTCGCGTACTACGTCCTCCAGCACAAGAACGACGCCTTTCGTTTCCAGTATTTTAAGGTTTGTTCACGTAATGGAGCCTCAGAAATTTAGGTTGACGAACAAAGACACTTTACCAATGAACAAAATGTCTTCTAGAATTTTATACATAGAGATTCTATCTATCTATTTATCTATCTATCTATCTATCTATCTATTGTTCTGTCGTACTATCTGTCTATCTATCTATCTATCTACCTATCTATTGTTCTGTCGTTCTATCTATCTATCTATCTATCTATCTATCTCTGTCATTCCATCATCTATCTATCTATCTATCTATCTATCTATTGTTCTGTCGTTCTATCTATCTATCTATCTATCTCTGTCATTCCATCATCTATCTATCTATCTATCTATCTATCTATCTGTTGTTCTGTCATTCTATCTATCTATCTATCTGTTGTTCTGTCGTTCTATCTATCTATCTATCTATCTGTTGTTCTGTCGTTCTATCTATCTATCTGTTGTTCTGTCGTTCTATCTATCTATCTATCTATCTATCTATCTATCTATCTGTTGTTCTGTCGTTCTATCTATCTATCTATCTATCTATCTCTGTCATTCCATCATCTATCTATCTATCTATCTATCTGTCTGTCTGTCTGTCTGTCTATCTATCTATCTATCTATCTATCTATTGTTCTATCATTCTATCTATCTGTCTATCTGTCGTTCTATCGTTCTGGATTGTCTTTATAATTAAGCTTTATATTGTGATACCAGAAAACTAAATAAGATACATTTCATTTGTAATGCATCATAATCTTTTTTCAAAGATGAATGAATGTCTTATTTATCACTCAACAGAATGATGATGAAGATGGTGCTTCCACGAAAGGTGGTGGAAACCCTGCTTTAGTTTCCATCCCAAACCCTTTATACAGTGGCTACAGGGCATTTGCAGAGCCATTTGGGGTAAATATAGAAAAACATTCTTCTATGTGCTTGTAATTTTAACTACAAGCATTTCTTCGATCGTTACTACTGGTTAAACACAGTCGTCCTAATCAATATCTGCTTATTTCAGGATTCAACTGCTACAGACACACCCAACCTCATTGACTAGCACAGACAGCAGCTCTGACCTCCTTTCCCTTTCATTACCTGCAATCATCTGGAGAGCCTGGCTGAAGGAGGTGGCCTCAACACCTTTGTATATAGTTAAACCTAAAAATAAAAGACTTAAATGCCCTAATTATGTCCTAGACAACATCAGCCTACCGTGGTGCCTTCAGTTCAATAAAAACATCTGCGAAAAACACTGGGTGCATTTGTTAGTTTACCTGCTGTTTTCGAGAGGGTTTTCTTCTTGGCCAATCGCAAAGGAAATCAGCTGTCCAGGGACAAAACCTGGGGTCTAATTAATGTCTCTAGCTGCAATGCATAATCCCAAAGGTCTTGTCGACATAATAGAAGGATATTTTTGTCTTGTTCGATCATACTAAAGACGACTGAAGCGTAACACAAGAGTTTTGTGAAAATTCCCCTGAGGAAAACAGCCACCTGTTCATATTACTTGACAGAAAAACAACATTGTTTCCTGCTATGGACTAGGAAAGATAAAGCTGGTCAGATTGGAAAAATTCAACAGTCAACAAGTTGTTTAATGTGGAATTTCAGGTCTTTTTTAAACAAAAAATATTTGGTGGTTAAGTTTTAACTGAGGTAGGCGCACATTCAGGGCTCTAGTTCTGTGTAAATTAAAAGTACATTTACGCGTTTAACAGATGCTAGAAAGACAAGACCATTTACGACCGAATATGCATATGAATTCAAAAAAGTAGACCAATCACAGTCATTGGTGAGATTTTGAATTGCGAACATTTCAGTCGATAAGAGATTTCAAAACTTTAGTCTTCATTTAAAAAAAAATAACAGTAACAAAAAACACAAACGGATAACACAGCTACAATAGAAATACTTACAAAATAGAGTTTAAAAGGAGTGTGTATTGTATGTTAAGCAGCTCAAGCTGAATTCATCATAAAAATTGTAGAGAAGATGTAGAGTTTGATTAATCGTGGGGATGACGTGTTTGATTAATATCGATGCAGTGCTGCCTTGCAAATACTGTAGTAATAATTTAGTCCATCAATCATTGACAGTGAGCGTGTTAGGCCTCATACAGGAAGCTTTTTGGTATACAAAAACAGACCTAACAGCTTTATAGAGTTCTTAAAATGGATTGTGATGATGTAAGACTGTAAAGATGGTTTTTAGGTAAAATTTCTGTAGTAATTTTTGTGATTTGGGAATTAGCCTGGGGACTTTAGGACCCAGGGCTAATGAGCACTGCAGTGAATTCACAGCTGGGCTTTCCTCCATTTTTCCAGTCCCACTCATCTCCCATCCCCCATTTTCATCGCGCTCTTTCACAACAAAGCACGACACCCATCCCCACTCTAGACAGAGCAGCTTCTGGGTCACACAAATGTGTCGCGTCACACCTTTCATTGTGTTTGCTTTGAAATGTATGAAAGGAGGAGACTACAACGTAGTCAAGATGGCATGTGGTGCTTGTGTGTAAGAGATAAAAAAAACTTTGAAGTAAATGTGGAGAGGGGGTCAGGTGTTGAAGAAGATTGGACTTACTTTGGATGAGATAAATCAAAATGCACCTGTTGTTCATGGAGCAAATGTCAACTTTAGACAGCAAAACAAAATGTTTGCGAGCTGCGTAGAAGTTCAAGCACTACACTGAGCAAAGATGTTTAAAAAAACAACAACTCTCATCTACGAAACCTTGCAGATAATGACCAGTATTGTTTCCAAAACATCATGCCAATTACATGATAAATAGCAAAATTACATTTGTTGTTACAGTGTCTAACTGTTCTTATTACAGTCGCCATCGGTTTCTATGAATGTGGCTAGAACTGGCCGTCCACCAAAACCACATGCCCAGAACAGACGTCCCAGAGGCCTTGGGGAGCCACCGAGAGGCGTATGTCTGCTCCAAAAAGAAGTTGCTGTCCTTTCAATAATTCAGTAATCTGAAGTTCTCTCATGCCAACCAGAGTTCCTCAAATGCCAAAGAATGAATGTGGTGATGAGACCAGACATTTAGGCCTTGTGTTGGTTTGGTGGATTTGGTTTAATCCCTACATATTTATTGTCACAGTGTTGAACTGTTTTTGTTAGGGCTTGAATGAGGTGCGAAAACCCAGGATTTATTTTTTATTGTCTGTCTAGCCAAAAACACATCTTTGAACCCAAACAATAAGCCCTAGAGACACAAAATTTGGTAGAATGGAAGTACTCCCTAACCAGTGCAATGTTTCGCCCCATTTGGGAATGCAAGGGCTTAATGTCATTGGATTCATTGAGTCATTTAGGCAAGTCAAGGCAAGGCAAGTTTATTTATATAGCACATTTCATACACAGTGGTAATTCAAAGTGCTTTACATAAAAGGAAATAAAATAGTCATTAAAAAATAATCACAACAATAAAAACAAGGAATTAAAAATAATAAAAACAAGGAATTAGAAATTGATTTAAAAGAAATTTAAAACAGAAATAGAAAATGATTATACATAATACAGTGCAGTCAGTTCGGACGTAGCACAGTGCTCATTCAACAAATGCACAGCTAAACAGATAAGTTTTGAGTCTGGATTTAAATGTGGCTAT
>JAFVLL020037080.1:30000-38493 GCA_021397915.2 Tor tambroides | reverse complement strand
TGTACATAGAAAAAGTCTTAGATCTTTGAGTTCAGCTCATGAAAAATGGGGGCAAAAACAAAAGTGTTGTGTTTATAATTTTGGTCAGTGTATATATAGAGATTAGCAACACCTTTGCAGCCACCTAGCAATAACCTAGATCACCCTAGAAAGACCTTAGCAACCAACCAGAACACCTTTGCAGCCACCTAGAAACCACCCAAACACCCTAGCAACATCTCAGCAACCAAACACCTCTGCAGCCACTTAGAAATTACCCAGTTCACAATAGCAGCACCTTATCAACCACCCAGAACACCCTAGCAACACCTTAGCACCAAACTTTTTACAGCCACCTAGCAATGACCTAGATCACCCTAGAAATGCCTTAGCGACCAACCATAACACCCTAGCAACACCTTAGCAACCAAACTCCTTTGCAGCCACTTAGAAATTACCCAGTTCACCATAGCAACACCTTAGCAACCACTCATAACACCCTAGCAACATATTAGCAAACCAAACACCTTTGCAGCCACCTAGCAATGACCTAGATCACCTAAGAAATACCTTAGCAACTAACCAGAACACCTTAACAACACCTCAGCAACCAAACACCTTTGCAGCCACTTAGAAATTAACCAGTTCACCATAGCAACACCTTAGCAACCACCCAGAACACATTAGCAGCCACCTAGTAACCACTCCAAACACCATAGCAACACATTACCAACCAGACACCTTTGCAGCCACTTTGAAATTACCCAGTTCACAATAGCAGCACCTTAGCAACCACCCAGAACACCCTAGCAACACCTTAGCAACCAAACCTTTTTGCAGCCACCTACCAATGACCTAAATCACCCTAGAAACACCTTAGCAACCAACCAGAACACCCTAACACCTTAGCAACACATTAGCAACGAAACACCTTTGCAGCCACTTAGTAATGACCTAGATCACCCTAGAAACACCTTAGCAGCCACCCTAGATAACAGCTTTGCAGCCACCTAGCCACGATCCATAACACCATAACAACACCTTAGCAACCAACCAGAACACATCTGCAGCCACCTAGCAACCACCCCAAACACCCTAGCAACACCTTAGCAACCATACACCTTTGCAGCCACTTAGAAATTACCCAGTTCACAATAGCAGCACATTAGCAACCACCCAGAAAACCCTAGCAACACCTTAGCAACCAAACTTTTTTGCAGCCACCTGGAAACCACTCCAAACACCCTAGCAACCTTTTTATGTACATTGTAGTTTCTTTAGTACACTGAAAATTCACTCAGAAATTGCTAATAAATTTCATAATTAATTACTAAGAAACGCACTGAATTAAATGTGAATTAATTACTTGTACTGTCTTGCAAAACATGCTCCAATAATCAATAATCTGTTTTATTTACTTATTTACAGTGTACATTAATGACACAAAGCATGTGTTTTATTTAAATAAACTCTTCTTCTGTCTGTTCAGGAGTAAAGCTGATTGAAAACCTCTTCGTTTCAAACTAAACAAAAACCCAGCCGTTTTGGGTTCAAAAGCAAACGCATGATTTTGATTTGTTTAGAGAGACGCTGCTTAAAATCAGTGTGATGGTGCTGTAGTGTTGAAGGACCACCCTGAGCTCCTCTGCTGTCTATAACAGGCTCATTTTTCATGAACGTAATGATAATGAGCTCATTATCTGACGCTTATGAGGAGGAGAGAGACAGATGCGTGTGTGTGTTTGTGTGTGTTTGATCGCTCAGCTTGTTAAAAGCAGAGAAAGACAAACACGACACCAGCCCAGTTTGTCTTGTTTGTGTTCCAAAGCAAACAGTGCCGATTAGAGGAGAGAAACGAGATAAAGGAAAGTAAGAGAAATGACTCACTTCAGCAGCTGCTGCTTTACTGAAACACGATCCTGTGAATCAACACACTGCACTTCTGATTCACTGCTAATGACTCCACATCAAAGAAACATCACGGTATAAGAGGACTGGCCATGTGTGTATAGACTGAATCAGAGATATTCACTTCAGTTTACAAGAAATCCCGTCTCTAAACATCCTTCCCAGTAAAGCTCAGTTTTAGGAGCCAAGACATTGTGGCGCGATGAAAGAAAACAAGCAATGTGCATTTCAGGAATGATTACAGGGCATTCAGTGCAGGGATATTATTGTGAACTAAAATTAAATCCATAAAAAATAAAAAAAATATTTTAAAAATACAAATAAAAAAAATGAATAAAAAATAAAGATAAATTGGTACTTGAAAAAAACAATTGAAATAAAAATGTTAAAATAAAAAAAAAACAAAAAAAACCTCTATTTCAGCTAGTTTCCAAGGCAACATTTCTCATTTTGGATTAGTTTAAGGTGATAAATAAAATAAAAATAAGATCATAAAATAAGAACAAATAAATTAAAGGTGCAATAGGTGATTGTCTTCAGAAACATTTTTTGTTATGCTGGTTGAAAGTCTCTTCACATCCCGATAGTAATCATTAAGTTAAGTGGTCTAAATGTATTTATCTGTATTTACATATTCTGTGGAAGGCGTAGGACCAAGAAATGTTCGTCCAATCAAAATGCTCGGTCCGAGCGTTTTAAATGGCTTTCCTACATGCCTGTCAACATATGTATTTGCATACCTCTGCGCAGACAGGATACGTCATCAGCGCTTTCACGCACGCTGTGCAGACACAGCGAGAATGGCAGACAAACATCAACAACCCGATCTTCCTTCCTGGTATTGTAGTACTTTCACTAACTGTATTATAAAGTTTTCTCACCAGTGAATGACACATGATGTAGCCCAGCGGTTCCCAATTCCAGTCCTCGCACCCCCCGTTCTGCATATTTTGCATGTCTCTCTTAGTTAACACACCTGATTCAGATAACCAGCTCGTTAGAAGTGAGCTACGTGCATTAACTGTTCCAACTGACATGCTCCCTACACAGTGTTCTTTGCTCCCTCCTCCCTGAAATCTGTTGAAGTTTACTTCACTTCAGAACATTCATTCACGGATTTGTGCTGCGCAGCGTCTTCACACACAGACCAAACTTACTAGAGAAGTGTGAAGTGTGACATAATATACCTCTGTAAATAAATACTATTTAAATTTACGTCTCGAACACTTTAATGCCCTTTGTATGGAACATAATACGCTCGCTTCGAACTGGAATCATGGTGGAATATCCAGTGATGTGAAGTCACAGGGCACATACGGTTGAATAGAAGAAACGTCGCACGTGATAAGAGATACATATGAAATGTACAGAGCTGGGGGCACGAGAACTGGAATTGGGAATTATAGTCTATTGTAGTAATGTTGTCTCTGGTATTCTGGTCTGTGAGCGTATATGCGTTCAGGGGGCGTGGCTTTGAATGGCGATTTGCAGGGAGGGTGGGACGTTCGCTTTCAGTGCTATCAGGCTACAGTTAGCATTTTCCAAGATCTCTTACTGCACCTTTAAATATAACTAAAATAACTCAGTCGAAATAAACTAAAACTAATAAATAAATATAAATTATATTAATCATACAGACATTAATATAAATGACCAAAAATGGTTGCTAAGGTGTTGCTAGGGTAGTCTAGGTTGTTGCCAGGCAGCTACAAAAATGTTCTGACTGGTTGCTAAGGTGTTGCTAGGGTGGTCTAGGTTGTTGAAAATCTGTTCTGGTCAGTTGCTAAGATGTTGTTAGGGTGATCTAGGTTGTTACTAGGTGACTGCAAAGATGTTCTGGTCAGTTGCTAAGGTGTTGCTAGGGTGGTCTAGGTTGTTGCAAAGGTGTTCTGGTCAGTTGTTAAGGTGTTGTTAGGGTGATCTAGGTTGTTACTAGGTGACTGCAAAGATGTTCTGGTCAGTTGCTAAGGTGTTGCTAGGGTGGTCTAGGTTGTTGCAAAGGTTACTTTAATTAAAATTGTGAAAACAGGAAATCTAAAAAAAAAAAAAAAAAAAAAAAAAAAAAAAGGAAAATAATTCTAAAATCTACTTCAAAACATTATCAGAAACTACGATAGTATATTAATAATGCTAAAGTAACACTCATTCAGCTTCTGAGAGTATTTTTCACATTAATTTCCTCCAAAGAGATTTAAAACAGATCCTATAATAAAGAAATCTGATCTAATTTCCTCCAAAGAGATTTAAAACAGATCCTATAATAAAGAAATCTGATCTATGAACCAAACCAGCTGGTTAAAACACAACATCACAAACATGATTTGAAACAAAATGAGAGAGAGAGAGAGAGAGAGAGAGAGAGAGAGAGAGAAACAAAGTTACAAGACTGTGTATTTAACTACTCATCTGATGAAGCACTGTGAATGATGTAAACGAACAGACATTATGATATAAAATGAAATTATAGACTTACAGTGATTAGAAGTATACAGTACAATATATGTAACGTTTTTTTTGCAAAATATTAAAATGCATATTAATATATGCAGTTTCTACAGTAACAGTATCTTCTCTGATTTTTTCTTTAGAACATGAAAGAAGATATTTTACAAACCGCTTTGGTCACCATTGACTTCCACTGTATGGACAAAAAAAGCACAATTCTCAAAATATCTTTTTATGTTCCACAGAAGAAAGGAAATCATGCAGGTTTGAAATGATATGAGGGTGTGTAAATGTGACTCCTTTTTTTATATACAAGTCAAACTTACAGTTTTTTTTGTTTGTTATGACAATCAGACTTTCAATCACAGTTTTGGTTTCTGTCATCTGTAAAAACACACAGAGCTTATAAATTTCCAGTGACTAATTCTTGTATATATACACATTTGCTGCATCTAAGTGGCACTAAAAAGTTTGCATAAATGGATGATATCATGAACAATTCCACTCAAAAGTTTGGAAACACGTAGATATTTTTCTGTTTTCAAAAGAAATTCACCTCTCTGTTCATCAATATAACACTAAATAATCAAAAATAAATAATTTTTTAAAAGATGAATATTTAAATTACTTTTTTTTCAGCAGCCATTATGTTAGTCTACTAAGAAAACTTGTGTTTTCTTGATTTTTAAAGAAATAAATTACAAATTTTATTCAGAAAGATTGCATTAAATTGATCAGTAAAGACATTTTATAATGTTATAAAAGATTGTTAACATTTTATTTTAAGGTGTCCTTGTTACACATGTATTTATTATTAATTATTAATAACAATAAATTATGCATAATTACATGCAAGTAACCCTAAGCCAAACCTTAATCCTAACCCTAACCATATAGAAAGTACATGCAGTTAATTAATAATACTCAGTATTTAAATATATAATTACACTGTAACAAGAACAGCTTAAAATAGTGTAACCAAAAGATTTCTATTTCAAATACATGCTGTTGTTGAACTTTCTATTCATTATAGAATCCTGAAAAAAACTAATGTATCATGGTTTCCACATAAAATAAGAAGCAGCACAACTATTTTTAACACTGATAATAATCAGAAATGTTTCTTGAGCTGTAAACCACATTAGAATGACTTCTGAAGGATCATATGACATTTAAGACTGGAGTAATAATGAAGAAAATTCAGATTTACATCACAGGAATAAATTACATTTTACAATATACAACAATAGAAAACAGCTTTTTTAAATTGTAATAATATTTCACAATTTTTTACAGTATTTCTGACCAAATAAATGCAGCCTTGGTAAGCAGAAGGACTTCTTTCAAAAATATTTAAAATCTTACTGACCCCAAACTTTAGTGAATTTATAAATTACACATCTCTCACCTCATCTGCCATTCATATAGAATTTTAAATGCAAATGCATTCTGGGATTCCCTTCACATGCCTTTAAGCCAGAACTGCCCTTATGATGCTTTGAGATGCTGTCTAGGAAGGTCACTACATTTTGGAACGGAACTATAACGAGAAGACAGAAACTGCATTAGGAAAATCTTATCACATCAATTCTTTCACATTTATCCAATGCATTATGGGGAAATAAATTTCAGTCTACCAGCAGAGATGTGCAGGTCAGCTGTATTGGTTTCTGCCCGGTGGTTACCACAGAAACTGTCATCCAAACGCAAGGAAAAGAAGGTGAGCGATTTTTAGAAAGTTGCTTGGTTTCACATCTCCTCACAGATTCCTCATTTGATAGAGTGTAATGCACGCGGGCCAGACATGAGCGCCGCTGACAGTTATTAGCGTTCACGATTAATGATGCCTTACATACAGTGTGCTCAGTGAGTTTACAAACGCAAACCCGTCTTTGTGCGCTCACGGGTCAGAGTTCAGCCGCTTTATTTGGGAATCTCTGGCGCTCATCGTCTGTGAATGAATGACTATATTAAACTTTACAGAGCCAACTGATTTTATCAGCTTAAACTGGGATATTTTATTTCAGCTCACTATGTGCAGAATGAAACACTTGCACATGCTTGCTGCATACTATTTCTAGAAAACAGTGTGTTTATTCCAGCAAGTGACTTTCTGTTATTTCAGTACAACATGCAAGCAGCTTCCCACAACAGCCAAGTATCATAGTGACGAGATCAGTAAGAGAAAGCACCTAAAAATACTAGAAAATGTCTAGTTTTGCCGTTTTCATCCAATATGTGCACAAATGAGAGATGTAGTATTTCATATGGTATGCAATGGTACAAACTACATTTTTGGGGGGTAAATATAGTTAGCAATCCATTTGTTTCATGCATACTTCATATACTTTGCACAGTACAAATATTGCATACTGCAAACTACAAGCAGCTTTAGGATTTGGTGATACAACAACAAAAACAAAAGTAAAGAAAAATTATTTATTTATTTAGTGTTTTTAGGTGCTTTTCCTTGCAAAAAACCAAATGGATGGCATACTGCAAATTACAAGTAGTTTCGGCTTTATAGGATTGGGTGATACGACACCCGAGTATCACAGTAATGAGTTTCACAAGGAAAAGCTCCTTAAAAAATAAATAGATAAAAATTAAATTAAAATTAAATTAAAAATGTTATTTTTATTTATTTATTTACCATGTTTTTAAAGGTGCTTTTTTTTTTAGTAGTTTTATGATTGGACAATACAACACCCAAGTATCACAGTAATGAGATTCACAAGGGAAAACACCTATAAAAAATACTTAAATAGACTAAAAATCTAGTTTTGCAGCTTCAATCCAGTATGCGCAAAATGTCTTTGCTCAATATCCGATCAGACAGCCAAAAGCGGAGAAAGAGATCATGCTTCTGGCTCATCCAATGCATTGTGGGATACAGTATTTCACATAGTGTGCACAGGTACAAGTATTTTTCAAAATATAGTTAGTTTTTGCCAAAACTTTAATGAAAAAATGTGTAGATTTGTATTTTTTCATTGCTTTCATTGTTTCTTTTCACTTTAAAAGGCAGTTTTGCTCAATAATAGAAAAATCTTTGCCAGATGACACATTTTTACCATTGCACAGTATCACCCAGTAGTATTTTTGCAGAATGCAATATGATGCAACATGAATAGTGTGAATAGTATGTGAAGTATGCATGCATCTGATGGATGCTCAGTGTTATAATTGCATCTAAAACAATGAGCATTTTGCCACTGTGCACACTATGTGAAATACAATGCAGCACATAAGCCAACATGATTTTGTGACATCTGTTTCTTTTGACTGTTTGAACAAATATGAAACCAAAACATTTTTGCACATATTAGATTACAGCTGCAAAACTAGACTTTTAGTTTCTTTTTAAGTGTGTTTTTCGGTGCTTTCTCTTGTAAAACCCTTTGGCATGATCCTTGGTGGTGTCTTATTGCACTAATTCTCATTTTTTTAAACGCAATTATAAAATATAAAAATGCTAATTCATCAGATCAATGCATATTATATATACTATACACAGTAAACATATTGCATCATAATGCATACTTTTTTTTTTTTTTACAGATATTAGTGGGTCGAGCTGCTTTTAAAATGAGAAAATACAAAACATTTTATAGGAAAAATAATAATATTGTGAAATATATTTTGACTTGAATCACACCGCCCACCTGTACAAGCTGCCATATTTAAACAGCAAATCAAAAACACATGTAATTTGAGTTAAATAATGTAAGTTTTTTAAAGTTTATTTTGTTGTGCATTTTGTTTTTTGTTTTTTAATAATACTGCATCCAATATCCAATGCATTGGATAAACCAGCTACATTTTTTAGTTTTTGGACATCTATTTCTTGACTTTTGACCTTCTGATCAAATACTAAATCAAAGCATTTATGCACATATTGGCTGAAAAAACATATTTTTAGTTATTTTAAGTGGATTTTTTAGATACTTTCCCTTACAAAACTCGTCATCGCCCAATCATAATACTACTCAGAATTTACAACAGGTGTACTGCTCACTTTTTTAATCCAAATATAAAATATAACCCATCAGATCAATGCATACGTCACTACTCCACCAGACCAATGCATACTTCACATACTACGCACAATACACAAATTGCATCATATTGCATACTGCAAAAATACTTTGCAACTGTGTT
>JAFVLL020037080.1:0-27500 GCA_021397915.2 Tor tambroides | reverse complement strand
AATGGAGACACATTAAGGGTTAAGTTAGGGTTATTGTTAAGTGTTTAGGATTGACTTCTAATTTTTTAATAAAAGAAATGTATTAGCTCAAAATTTGTGGTTTGTGGTTACGCTGTATATTAAAATAGATTATATATAATTATTTTATTTCTATTCCTTGAAAAATGTTACATTAATAAACTTACATACTTCTGGTGTAATACCGATAATCTTGTACGCTGTAGTTCATCATCTTGTTCTTTGTCGCAAAAAACAAACAAAAACAAGGCAACAGCACAACTCTGAGCATGATAACAGTTCAACAAACAATATGATAATTTCAAGTAACTTATATTGTATACACAATATTATGAGTTATATTTTGTCTATTTTTGTTCTGCTGTCAAAAATAGCTCCAAACAGAACCACAACAGAGTTAAGCATAGCATGATAGTGGCATTTCTGATTGAATCTGTGTTTTTGAACAAATCAGATCAGTGAACCGTTAACTGACTCACTCATAAAGAGCTGTTTGTTTCATTACTGAATAAATCAGTGCTTTTGAATGAATTGGTTGACTGAATGATTCAACTCACTCGCTAGTAATTTTGGTTACTGAATGAATCAGTGCCACTGAACAAATCAATTGAGTGAATGATTCAGTTGACTCTTAATTTTGGTTACTGAATCAATCAGTGCTTTTGAATGAACTGGTTGAGTAAATGATTCAAATGACTCCCTCATAATTTTGGTTACTGAATTAATAAGTGCTTTTGAACAAAAAGGTTGAGTGAATGATTCAATTGACTCTCTCGTAATTTTGGTTACCGAATCAATCAATGCTTTTGAATAAATCGGGTGAGTGAATGATTCAAATGACTAACTCACAAAGATGACCACTTGTTTTCGTTTCTGAATGAATCAGTGAACGGATCAGTTACTTTAATGATTCAAATGATTCACTCATAAAGCTCAGAAAGTCATTTATCCCCACCCACTGGCACATCAATGTAACAAAAAGATTCACTGACAAATCTCCACCACAAGCAAACATTTTAATTTTAATTCACACAAAATATTACCAGTTATTTTATATATTTTTGCACTGCAAACTATTTTTTTAAAGATTTTTTTAAATGGATTTTTTAGTAATTTTTTTCCAACAAAAATAATGGTAACACATTACAATAGGGTCTAATTAGTTAAATATAAAGTATAAATTGCAAAAATAATATTGAATTTTGACATTTTTAATTCTGATCTAGGCCAAATGTGGAAATATTTATTTTAGTGTCCCAGATCAGAGTAACAAAAAACAACAAGTAACATGAAAAATATAAACAGATTACTCAGCTGCAGTGTGAACAAAGCCTATGAAAACTGGGTAAAATTTATCCCATTTTATATGCTAATTCATCTCATTTTTAAGCTCATTTTCTCTTCGTCATGGAATTGTCAGATATATTACCATCACAAACTCCCGAAACATCATCTACAAGAAAGGAGCCAGATAAATGTCTGTGAAAAACGTTCAGGCATCTGCAAAATCTGGCTATGACTGCTATTACATAAACAGAAATATTTCAAATGAAGATAACATTAAATACTGAGCAGCGGACGAGGCAGAAAAGGTAGTTTACATTCTTAGCCGAGTCGTCTTGATAACAGGCCAAGACAAATATGAGACATTTAAAATGTGTGCATTAACATAATTTATTGGGCTCCTACTAAGCTCAAGTGTTCTTCACAGTTGTCTTTTTTTTCTGGGGCCAAAGACAAATGACGGGCCCCGCCTCAAGAACGGACGGGAGTAAGAAATCACCTACGGTTGCTAATCGCTTAAAACAACACTATATTTACCGAGTAATAAGCACCCAGCGTTCCAGGCCATTCCCTCCCTCTGACTGGGATTTGGGACCGCCGATGAAAAAGCCCACTTGATTTACGTCGAGTTATTTGGGAACGCTTTCATTCGGGATCGGGAGGAGGAGAAGAAACAAAGAGGGGAGCGATTTCATAATTCTTTGTATATGTCTGGAAGTCTTCCACGCATTTGAACCAATTTACGTCCAAGCGGAATGACCCTGGAATTAATGAGGATCTCGCCTCGAGATCCAGCTCTGCTGAGGTCGAGTAAATCATCACGTGTGGCTCCGATCGGCCTTTTCCGTTCGCATTCTGCGATAACAGACAGATGCAGGTCCTGAGAAATCTCACCTCATTGACACGTTCTGTCTATCCGTCGGGATATATTTCACTCTGAGCGCGCCAGGCACTGTAAACGGGGATTTTAGGGGAGTTTTAGGCCTGTGATGGATGAGCAAAGGCTCAGCGTGGAGGTCAAAGGTCACTGTCTTTGCTGCCTGGCTTGTTGATGTTATACGCATTTCTCTCTCCAGGGGCTTCCCTGTTTCCATGGCCTTTCCTGAGTGTATTAAAGTTTTATTCGTGTGATTTAGTAGCTCATGTTCCTTTTGAATTAACATTTTGGAGCAGTAATTGCTAAGTCATCCAGGGCACATTTATCCTGCGTAAAATTATGACATCATTCATGGACGTTAATGCCTAATAGAATATCACCACTGGAAATAAATCCAAGGCTTTTACATGGCAAAAAAAGCGCAGGCGCTTCGTCTACAACCTATTTACATTCTGTACAGTCTGATGATAGTGTTTTACAATCAAGAGGAAAAGAATGACTGCATTTCCCTCAGGGAGCTTTCAGGCTAATATGTGCCGCTAGCTGCTATTAGCGCACGATTTACAAGTCCTGCGTTCGCCTGGAACGGATTACCGACTGCACTGCTGTAGGTTAACACCAGAAACACGCTAGAAAGCGTCATTTAAACATGTCACGAATGAACAACTTTATATGTTTCAGTCAATCAGAGGTGCCAACGTTTGATGTCAGAGTACTAACATTACAGTAGTCGATAACAATACCAGTAAAACTTTAATATCACGGCAAAAACTAATATGCTGTTGAACAGACCATTATTTGTAAATGCAAATGTCAGTTTAAAGATTTGAATATTAATGTGCAAATATCTATCTATCTATCTATCTATCTATCTATAACAATGACTTTATAATAAGGTCTCATTTGCTAACTTATGTTAAAATATATATGTATTAATGTATTTATAATATAATAATATAACAGAATATTTTATGTATTTTTTTTAAAACATACATATACAGTGCCTTGCAGAAGTATTCAAACCCCTTCATTTTTTCACGTTTTGTTATGTTGCAGCTTTATGTTAAACTGCATTAAATTACTTTTTTTCCTCATCAATCTACACTCCATACACCATAATGGCAAAGCAAAAACAGAACTGTCACAACTTTGTAAACGTATAAAAAAAAAAAAAAACTGAAATAATTATGTTGCATAAGTATTCAAACCCTTAACTCAGTACTTAGCTGAAGCACCTTTATAGCCTCAAGTCTTTTTTGTTTGATGCGACAAGCTTTGCTCATCAGCATTTGGCAATTATCTGCCATTCTTCTCCTCACCTGTTCACCTCTCAAGCTCTGTCGAGTTGGATGGGGGCATCTCAATATTTTGGTGCACTGAGCTTGTCTTCTACTCTGACGAGTCCCTCAGTCCCTGCTGCTGAAAAACAGCCCCACAGCATGAGGCTGCTACCAGCACACTTTACTTTTGGGATGGTACTCTGCAGGTGATGAGCAGAGCTGGTTTCCTTCAAACATGATGCTTAGAATTGAGGTTCATCAGACCAGAGAATCTTGTTTCTCAGAGTCTGAGGGTCCTTTAGGTGCTTTTTTGCAAATTCCAAGTGTGTTTTCATGTGTCTTCACTGAGGAGAGGATTGAGTCTGGCCACACCGGCATAAAGCCCAGATTGGTGGAGTGTTGCAGTGATGTTTGTCCTTCTGTAGATTTCTCCTATCTCCACATATGATCATGGAGCTCAAGAGTGACCATCAGCTTCTTGGTCACCACTCTAACCAAAGCCCTTCTCCATCAATTGCTCAGTTTGGCCAGGAGACCAGCTCTAGGAAGAGTCCTGGTTGTTTCAAACGTCTTCCATTGTGGATAATAAAGGCTACATGCTTCTGTGAACCTTCAATGCAGCAGAATTTTTTTCTGAACTCTTCCCTATGTCTCTGCCTCGATACAATCCTGTCTCAGAGGTCTACAGGCAGTTTTTTTTACCTCAGGGCTTGGTTTTTGCTCTGATATGCATTTTCAGCTGTTAAGCCTTTTATTAAGATGTGTGTGCCTTTCCAAATCATACCAATTCAATTGAATTGGCCACAGGTTAACTTCACTCCAAATGTAGTAACATCTACAAGCAATATGAATGCTCCTGAGCTAAATTTCAACTGTCCCAGATAAGGGTTTGAATACTTTTGCAATGGAATAATTTATGTTTTTTATGTATAATAAATTTGCAAAGATGTTAAAAACCTGTTATTTGCTTTGCCATCATTGTGTGTGGAGCGTAGATTGTTGTGGGAAAAAAAGTAATTTAAAGTGGTTTATCGTAAGGCTGCAACATAACAAAACGTAAAAAAAAATGAAGGGGTTTGTATGTGTATATACAGTGCCCTCCACTAGTATTGGCACCCTTGATAAATATGAGCAAACGTGGCTGTGAAAATAAATCTGCATTGTTTATCCTTTTTATCTTTCATTCAAAAAATTCACAAAATTCCAACCTATCAT
Organism: Tor tambroides; assembly: GCA_021397915.2. Lineage (NCBI taxonomy): Eukaryota > Metazoa > Chordata > Actinopteri > Cypriniformes > Cyprinidae > Tor > Tor tambroides. The sequence goes on along the minus strand of JAFVLL020037080.1, from coordinate 22,826 downwards.
TGAAGTAAAACAATTGAAATTGGGGGGAAAATCTCATGATGAACTAAATGTTTTTCTCCAATGAATGTTGGCCACAATTATTGGCACCCCTAGAAATTCTTATGAGTAAAATATCTCTGAAGTATACTCCCATTCATATTTACATTTTTTAGCACATTTAGCCCACATATTTTTGATGTTGTGGGCCTATATTTCTGATGGAGGTCCTGGACATCTTGTTGAGATACATGGCATCATGGATTCTATCAAAATACCAACAGATAAAAAATCAATAAGTGACTGCCTGTGTTAGAAATCTTATAATGGGCCATGTTTGGATCTTCCAACCGTTCAATAATCCAAACACAAACATCAAAAACAACACAAAAAAGGGTCACTGAGCACAAAACCAAGCTTCACTATATAGCCCATTCAGTCCTCTGACCTGAACCCAATAGAAAATGAGTGAGGTGAACTGAAGAGGAGAAGCACCAACATGGAGCTGTGAATCTGGAGGATCTGGAAAGATTCTCCATGAAGGAATGGTCTCTGATCTCTTATCAGGTGTTCTCCAAACTCTTCAGGCATTATAGGAGAAAGCTCAGAGCTGTTATCTTGGGAAAAGGACACTGCAATAATTGGATGCCAATAATTGTGGCCAACATGAACTAGAGAAAGCATTTATTACACAACGAGATTTTCCCCCCACTTTCAATTGTTTTACTTCAATGATAGGTTGGAATTTTGTGAATTTTTGGAATGAAAGATAAAAAGGATAAACAATGCAGATTTATTTTCACAGCCGCCTTTGCTCATATTTACCAAGGGTGCCAATATTAGTGGAGGGCACTGTATATAAAACAAATATTTATATAAATATTAATTTATAAATATTATATGCATTTATAATATAATAAATATTATATATATTTTTAAATATAATATTTTAATAAATTTAATAAATTAGTCAACATGAATTTACAATGAACAATACCTTTACATCGTTTAGTTCATGTTAATTCTGACATTTACTAATGCATTTTTTAAATTAGAAATGGTATGTTAACATTAATTAATTAATTATTTAAGCAACTGTGAACTCACAAAAAAAATTGTATTATTATTAATCATGACTATTAAATGGTGTATAAACAAAATATCATTCATCGTTCATGTTAGCTAATGAACGATTGTTAACAAATGAAACCTTATTGTAAAGCAAAAAATAAACTGGACACATATTTACAACATTAATATTAGTAATAAAATAAGCATTGACAATGCTTATTTTTATAAATATCTAATTATTTTGCCCCAACTATTTACATTTACTCAAGACAAACTAACTGTTCTTATATTACATGCATTTTTGACCAATAAGTGCATTGGATTGCTAATGCGCCAACTATTTTACCACAAAGCCCATTTCACAGCATATGGATGCATATAAAAGCACATATATTATAATATACGCAATCATTTTTTAAAATATTAGTATTGATTTGCCATCAAAGCACCATACTTGCGACATCTCTCTACCATCTGATTACTCATATAGTCACAGTTCACCACAGACCAAGTCATGTCACTGCATTTACGAAGCGATTAAACGAATTGCTTTACTCCAGTAAAATTTGGTACGCCGTGCCGTTTTGTTATAGTATTACTCTCAGAGTACCGGTTAAGCTGATTTATGGATTAGCCCTCCTGACAGTTGTCTGTATAAATCTGGTCTGTCTGCAATTACGGCCATTACATACTTCAGCCACTTTAAAATAAACTACGCCATGATGTCAGCCGGGGCTTCTGAGATTAAGCAGCGCTGGCGTCTCCAAGGGAACACCTTGATGGCTATAATTACTGTCATGCTCCAAGAGTGATGAGAGACACCAGAGGTCCAAATAAAACGTAAAACGCTTTCGATATAATAGATGGGTATCTCTTTGTTTAGAAATTCCACAGGCCATCTGCTGCACATTTGGGACCCTTTCTTAAGTCGTTCGGTGGTTTATTGAAGGAGCGACGCATATGTTTTAGTGTTGCCTTGGCGTTCGCTTTGATGATCCGCTGATGCCAGTTAAATATGGCCTGACTAATCCGAAGGTTTTGTTTATGGAAGCTGTAGGACTGTGTTGGCATGCCCACTGTCAGCACCCTGCTTCTCTAATGCTTCTACTGCCTAAAATGGAACGGACAAAAGGCACCGCAAGACCGACAGGCCCTTGAAAACTTGACGGAGAGACCCTAGGAACCAGGAGTCCCGTGGGTGCAATTGGTTGACGATTAATAAACATCAAAGGCGATCGAAAGGGAGCGTGTTCCAATCACCTGACTGCTCGTGCGAAACGCTGCCTAAATTTACAATGAAACATCTTTCTATGGGCGGAAAAGATTTACCTGACGCTGCCTCGGAAGGGTTTGGAAAAAGTCCATTTGTATGATAGTTTTGGCACGTGAAAACAGAAAATCTGTGCGAGCGTTTAAGTCTGAGGTGGTATGATAGATCAATCATTTTGCGGCCCAAACCACTATTTGATGTTGCCTTTCATAAGAGTTTCTATTTAGGGATCTTCTGCCCACATTGGGTGCATCCACTTAGAAGAATTTGCCTGTGGAAATGATATTTAGCCATTCTTGGAAACATTATGTGGTGCTCAAGCTCTTCTCCTTTAAAGCCAACATGAAGCAGCGTCAGTAAGCCATTTTACTTCCGTTTTCTGATTGAAATGGGATCTCTCAACTTGGTTTAACGCATCAGGATTGTAAAAAGTCTCAGGTGGTTGGAGATGTCACCTGAAAAAGAAATTTCAGAGATGGAAAGTTATTGCATTTTAATGAAAAATTATAAAAATAAACATGGCGATCAACAACGATCAAAAGGAACCTAACCCCGACAAGCTTTTCGGTCATTTTGACCAATTTCGTTTTTTTTTTTTGGTCACACTTTTGTTTAGGGACCAATTCTCACTATTGACTTTTGCTTCAGTAAACTCCTAATTTGCTAATACTTAGTAAGGTAGTTGTTAAAGGGATAGTTCACCCAAAAATGAAAACTTTGTCATCATTTACTCACCCTCATGTCGTTCCAAACCTGTATGAGCTTCTTTCTTAGGTTGAACATAAAAGAAGATATTTTGAAGAATGCTGGTTATCAAACAGTCGATGGTCCCCATTGACTTACATAGTATTTCTTTCCCTACTATGGAAGTCAATGGGGACCAACAACTGTTTGGTTCTTCAAAATTCTTCAAAATATCTTCTTTTGAGTTCAACATAAGAAAGAAACTCATACAGGTTTGGAACGACATGAGGGTGAGAAAAAGATGACAAAATTGTCATTTTTGGGTGAACTATTGCTTTAAGTTTAGGTATGGGGTAGGATTAAAGGATCTAAAATATGGTCAAGCAAAGTAAGGAGCCGTTCACAAACAACGTGCCTTTGCGTCTAAAAACTCAGCGCAGAACTCAAGGGTCTCGAGACGCACTTTTGAGATGTGATGCGATAACGGAAATAACAGTGCCTCCTCCGCAATGTTATCATCAGATAAAACAGCTGCCATGCCAACTTGCTACTGTAAACAAAAGCATGCCCCGCCTCCGAAATCTTCTGATTGGTCCACTGTTTTGGAACTGACACTGATGAGCGGCGCTGCATGTAAAAGTTGAATTTCTTTTAACTTGGCACGGCATCTTAAAAATGTGGCGCTCATGTGTGAGATGTTGCAAAAGACGCGAGTGCAATGGTCTAGCACGTGTTTACATAGAAAAACAATGGAAAAGTAGCGCACTGGAATGGAAAAACGCGTTCTGTGTGAACGGCCCCTAAGGCATTAAATGTGACCCTGGACCACAAAACCAGTCTTAAGTGTCAATTTTTCGAAATTGAGATTTATACATGATCTGAAAGCCAAATAAATAAGCTTTCCATTGATGTATGGTTTGTTAGGATCGGATAATATTTGGCTGAGATACAACTATTTGAAAATCTGGAATCTGAGGGTGCAAAAAAATCAAAATATTGAGAAAATCGCTTCTAAAGTTGTCCAAATGAAGTCCTTAGCAATATATATGACTAAACAAAAATGAAGTTTTGATATATTTACGGTAAGAAATTTACAAAATATCTTCATGGAACATGATCTTAATATCCTAATGATTTTTGGCATAAAAGAAAAATGGATAATTTTGACCCACACAATGTATTTTTGGCTATTGCTACAAATATACCCCAGTGACTTAAGACTGGTATTGTGGTCCAGGGTCACAAATATGTTCTTTATAAGTACTAATAAACAGCCAATATGCAGGCTAATAAACTACTACATAATTGTAAGAACTGGTCCCTAAACCATGTTACCGTTTTTTTTTATATAAAAAGGTTTCTTTAATCTGAGCGGTTCAAAACTTGGTGACTTTTTCAGATATGCAATCTGAACAAACAAAAAAGTGGACTGCAAGTATAATGGGGAATTAAATAAATTTTTCAAAAACTTTAGGGCGGTTAAAGGGATTCTTCACCCGAAAATAAAAGGTTTGATCCAAAAGTTGTTCCAAACCTGTATGGATTTCTGTATTTCTTCTGTTGAACATAAAAGATATTTTGAAGACAGCTGATGGACCCCATTGACCCCAAAATACTATGGAAATCAATGGGGACCTGACTGTTTGGTTACCAACAATCTTCAAAATATCTTCTTTTGTGTTTAACAGAACAAAGAAACTCCCACAACAGGAGGATGGTTTTTGGACAAACCATTAGTAGTCATAAAAAACTCACACTTTGGCCATGTTTCGAAAAGCTTAGAAGTGTTAAGAAAGTAAATGAGTTGTTGACTTTAAGTGTTTTAGTATCTTAAGACATTACACACATCATCGAGCCCAGCTGCCAAACAAAACACTGAAAACGCAGCCGTTGTTTGCAACAGCAGATGAATCGGTGCCAAACGGTCCAGGCCCCAACAACGTCTTTGTCTGACAACAAAAAATTATTACTCACATAATCTACGCCACCGAGCGAGGATTTTCCATTCCTCCGAGCAGCGCGGGTCCTTGTTGAGCTCAAGCGGGTTGAACACAGCCATGAATTTTCGAAGAAAAGCCATCGGAGAGGATCATCCCTCTTTCAGCACAAGAGGAGACGTGCAGATCCCCTATCGATCTCTTTTATTTCAGAACACGTGCCAGCGAGTGAAGCACTCATTCAGAGATTTAGAGCGGACTAGTAACAGCACCACTGCTGAGACAAAAAAGCTATTCAAAACCACAGGTATGATTTATGAATGGGGACCAGAGACCAGCACAAAATTAATTGTAGGAAATGCAAGGCTAGGCCAGAGATACGTCCAAGATATACTTTCCCTGGCTCCTGGACCTATGGAAAGCCTGGGTGGCCCTTATGACCGCTTCCTTTGGTTTTCCATGGTAATGTCATTGTGACAACCTCAACGCCGCACGCGAGAGATCGGGGTCGACATTGTTTGCGTTCGCGCAAACTCCAACAACAACTTGCGTGTCAGAGGCTAACAGTTTCCACTGCAATATTTACTCTAGTCTCAAAGCCTTGACTTTCATATTGTGGAAAGCCACAATGAAAATTACGGCCATCTGAAAACACTTAATCGTTCCTCGTGACCGGTGAAGCATATTGGTCAGAGGTCTTTGTTTTGGATCGACCGGCTGTTGAGTGATGTTCATTCGCTGTGACATTTAGTCGAGGTGCGATTGCAGCCCAGCGGGCGAGTTGTCTTAACCGGACACACCCGGAAATATTACAGAAACGAGCCGTGAATCATTGCTATTGCTGCTGCTCAAGTCATTACTGCTTGATGTCTGTTGACGAAAGGTATTGCAGAGAAAGACCATCCGGTTTTATATTCAACACAAAACATTTAAATGGGTCCCAAGGGAGATTTTTTGACAGTGATAAATCTGTATTTTTTTATTATGCAATACTGACTGACCCCATGTTATATATTACTTAAAAATTATATACAATATATATAAAGATAAAAAAAAAACATTTTATGCTCTAAAGCATTTAAATAAAAATACATGCAAGTAAATATTGCTGTTTAAATATGCATTTTAGATACTGCCAACAGAAATAATGTCAGGAAAACATTGATAGAATTAATACACTATATATATATATATATATATATATATATATATATATATATATATTAGTAGTCGACATTTGAAGTGGATCAAAAAAGTTCATCAAAGTTCATCTAAGACCAGAATGGGTATTGTTTTGGTTTTAGGATATCTTTGGTGAAAGGTTTTGATCCACTTCAAATGTTGATATATATAGTTTTTAGTATATATTTTTTTTTTAGAAAAATCAAAGTTTGTGAAAGAAATCAGAAGTGACAGTAAAGACACTCAGAAATGCAATTTAATTTAGAAATTAATTTTCTATTCATCAAACCATCAGTTTCCACAAAAATATTAAGCAGCACAACTGTTTTCAACATTGATAGTAATAATTTAATTTTACAATATATTCAAATAGAAAATAGTTATTTTAAATGCTAATAATATTCACAAAATTATGTTTTACTGTATTTTTAACCAAATAAATGTAGCCTTGATGAGCAGAAGAGACTTCTTTTAAAAACATAAAATTATAATAGTGCATATTCTATCATTATATATTCTATGCACTAAAATAGCAATATGACTAATACAAAAATTGACTTTAGGAATCATATTGACTATAATAAAAAGCTTATTAAAATCACCACAATATAAACCATGTTGGTTAATTTAACATAACCAGCAAAATCACTTAAAGGGATAGTTCACCTAAAAATTACAATTCTGTCATCATGTACTCACCCTCAAGGTTTTCCAAACCTGTGCAAATTTCTTTCAGCTGGTGTACACAAAAGAAGATATTATGACGAATGTTGGTAACCAAACAGTCGATGGTCCCCATTGACTTCCATAGTATTTTGGGGTCAGTGGAGTCCATCAGCTGTCTTCAAAATATCTTCTATGTTCAAAAGAAGAAATACAGAAATCCATACAGGTTTGGAACAACTTTTGCTGGTAGCCACTGACTTCCATAGTATGGAGAAAAAAAAAAACTATGGAAGTCAATGGGTACCGTCAACTGGTTACCAACATTCTTCAAAATACCTTCTTTTGTGTTCAGCAGAAGAAAGAAACTCATACAAGTGGAGGGTGAGTAAACAATGACAATTTTCATTTTTGGGTGAACTATCCCTTTTAAATATGTTATGAACATTCAATATTAGTTAGTCGCATCTTCTGATCAATCAGTAACAGACCATCTAAACCTCACTTGAGCTGTTTTCAAAGAAAAATTGGCGTATGAAACTCGATGTTTATCACCTCTGCATGCATCTACATCCCTCAGTTCCCGTTACTGACGAGAACACCCTGCTGATGTCACGACAGGCCTTCGGTTACCGTTCGGCCAAAGCTGGCACCGTTTTGAGAGCCTCATGTTTTGTGAAATAACAGAGGATGTAAGGCCCATTACTCTATATTTGTAATATTGTAAAGAGGTAAGTGGAAGCCAGTGGAACATTTTGTAAATCTCGAGTCACCCCAAACCGCCGCGTGGACGATAAATGCGCTGGGCTCTCCAACAGGATATCCCCTTAGACTCGCTCACCACAGCCATGATGAGAATAACAGAGGGGCATTATTTTTCCTCAACAGTTCGGGAAGGTGATAAAGGGCTCTCAAATCCTCTCACTGGGTGTAGTGGTACACACACATTAATTCACATCGACAAAACCTCTGCTTCCTTACAAGAGGATTTTCCCTCATTTGCCTCCACTTTAAGGAATTTGCAGCCATCTACCATAGCGTTAAGCTAGTTTTCTACTTAACACCTTTGTGTGACCTGGACCTTTAGTCAAATAAATCCACAAAACAGTCCAAAACAGTTTAGCTTGTTTGAGCTACATTGCCAACTGACTCACTGCCATGTTAACAAACATTAACTCTATAAAAGCTAGTGTATCATATTTAGTTTTAATCACCTCTAAGGGATCAAAACTTTGCTGAAAATTTTTTTTTATTGTCATCTGATTGATAGTTTTTACTTTTTTTTAAGCAAGTAAAAGGTCTTTTAGTATAATTAAGTACAAATAATTACAAATGTCCACCTTCAGCTTGTGTTTCGTGTGTCTTTTTGCTGTGAAATCTTTACTAATTTTTATAAAGTAAACGTAAGAATAACTTTTATAACACTTTCTGGACTGAAGTAGCTTAGATTTACTTGATTGTCCATAAAATCATGTTCAAATGCAAGTATCAAATATGATTATCAGGCTTTTAAGGAACGTTTATTTGTTCATCTCTCAATCATCATTATATGTTTTGATCATCAAATTAAGTATTTAAATTTCATCTTACTAAGACATATTATTAGAGATATGGAGTGACGACTGATTTTTATATCATTTAATGTAAGTATCTGCTGTACTGTTATGAAGATATCAGTCATTTACATTACAAGCATCAGAAATGTATACTTTTTGTCCATATAAATATCAGAATCTGCACCAAATTGCATATTTTTGCTCATTTTGGGCCTCTGAATAAAATTGAGCCATTTATTCCTCCATATTTTCACTATATCATGAGCCATAAGACCCTGATTTAACAAAATATAAAACACATACGCAAACTTTTATATTAAGATTTTGTCTAACGGCAGTTTATTTTTCAGGTTATTATTTCATATGTTAGGCTTAACGGGGTTAAGTTGACCTCCTACTGATATTGCAATCATAATGACTCTTTTCAAACAGGTTTCCTAAACACTTTCCTCATCTTCTATTGATAAGAAAAACAGATAGTCCTGCCTCAAACGCTCTCTTTTTAAGCTAATATTATGTCGGACTGGTTGGGATGTTTTGACAAACAAATCAACATTTTAAAAGTGAAAGAGTATTACATTTCTTAGGGAAATCAACTAATAATGGCTAAAATATACCTTATTTTTAACATACAAGCGTCATTCACTTGCATTTTATTTATATTTTAGCCAAACTAAAACAGTCTGTTATGCTGCTTGATACTGCAAAATTGTATTTATCACATTATTTTAATTTGGCAAAGTTATTCATAAACACACCAGTTTGTAGCTCCATTTTTTTATTTTGTAAGAGGAACACGTCTAATCCAGGCTTGTGAAGTAATCTCAATACATATCCTAAAAGTGAAGGTCTCTTTCCTGTGGCTTTTTATCTTCATTTTTCCCCATAATCCTCATATACAAGATTCATTATGGCAGGAAGTTGTTCCTCTTCTTAAGTATAGTCGGTTGAAAATATTTGTTTTCTTTGTGTTTTCTTTATTGCTCTGATCTCATTTTACTGGCACTAGTAGCACAAATGCACTTTTTCTGCATTTCAAGTCTGAGGTAAAAACACTCATAAATGATAATTTTACCTGTGGGATGTGAGACTGTTTTTCCCTCTTGGCAGGCCCGAGTATGAAATATTTGGCAAACCATCTGCTAAAATTATTACAAGACGCGACTTCCTTTGAAAAAGTGCCTGCTGCTCAAAACACTGTTTGTCAACTGACTCACTGCCTATTTGGTCGATGTATCTTCCTGTCATCTGGACAGTTATGGATATTATGAATGTCTTTAACTATTTACTGCTAAATATAAGATATACAATGTACCTCAACTTTGCATTTGTTTAACAGCAACACGATTTACATGTATTCATTTAGCAGATGCTTTTATCCAAAGCGCCCATCATTAACGGTCATTGTTTGCAAACACTAATAGCACAGCAAGTGTGCCAGTAATGTGATTTGTGCATTGTTAAAAAAAGCATCTGCCTGGAAAATGATGTAAAAGTCGAGTTGCATTTCAACTACACCCACTATTTCTTCCCTATTAGTCTGATTCTTTATTTTTCAGCTTGTCATGATGTCACATGACTGCTAATGTCATTACTTTCTGTATTATCTAGCAACTGGCCCAAATATGATTTAAGCAGCATTGTGAACACAGAAAAATCACACTGACATCCAGTCTTGGTCATTTTTATTTGTGGAAATAAAGCTGGTGTGTGTCATTTTTGCGTGGTTGATGTATAAAATAATTAAGTGAATCATAAAATAATTTCTGAACTGCTATAAATGAAGTATCACACAGAAAGCTGCTGAAATAAAGGCTATATGCACTGTTATGGAAACCCTGGAAATATTGGGTCCTGGAATTAAAATCTTTAAAGGTCATGGAAAATTCTCCATTTTTCTATTTACAGTATGTTTACCTCTAAAATGTATCATATTGCTCTTAAAAAGCTTCCAGTCGTCACAAATAACCTGAAAAGTAGTTGAAATTCAAATTGCATACACTACTGATCAAATGTTTTAGTAATATTTTAGTTTTTTTGCAAGAAATTAATACTTCTATTCTGCAAGGATGCAGACATTTATAATGTTACATAAGATTTCTATTTCAAATAAATGCTGTTCTTTTGAACTTTCTATTCATCTGTAAATCCTGAAAAATAAAATGTATCAGTTTCTCCAAAAATATTGCGCAGCTCAGCTGTTTTCAACATTGCTGATAATCAAAAATGTTTGTTGAGCAGCAAATCAGCATATTAGAATAATTTCTGAAGGATCATGTGACACTGAAGACTGGAGTAATGATGCTGAAAACTCAGCTTTGATCACAGAATTAAATTACACTTTACAATACAATTACTTAGAAAACTGTTATTTTAAATTCTAATAATATTTCACTGTTTTTAGTATATTTTTAATCAAATAAATGCAGCCTCGGTGAGCAGAAGACACTTTCAAAACCATTTAAAAAAATATATATATCACCGAACCTTTGAAAAGTAGTTTGAGTTGAAAATCAGAAATCATCTATTTCAGCTTGTATTTCAGAGTCTGTCCTACGTCTGATGGCAATGCTAGACAATTTGATTTAACTCCATATCTAGAGCTAAGTATGTGTAATTAATGTAAAATTAGTGTTAAGGCTCAGTCCGATTACTAACTATAATACTTGAGGGTCAGGAGGTCGACTAATGCCTAAAAGAACATGTTTCACAATGATGCATTATTACACCCTCAAATATTAATAGAAGATACTGATGAAGTGCTAACAATTTCTTAACACCGACTTAGAAACACACTTCCTCTATCTGCCTCCACCAAAAACACACAGTTAATGACTGTGTGTGGGATAATCGATGTGCAAAGACTCAGATAAAGAGAAACAGGAAGATGAGCCAATGTGTCATTTCCAGAATAGGGAAGTTCATTTGCCACAGTGGTATTAATACAGTTGCATGGAGAAAAGCTGGAACAATCACTGTGGTTTCGCTAATCGAAGATCTTCCAACAAAAAGATACATATTTATATGGGTATTTTTAAACTGGGGTTACCAATAGGCAAGTTAAAACAAATGATGGAGTCGTGCATGGTTAATGTACATGCTTTTTCACACCTTTCAAAGATTTTGAAGGAAAATTCTCTCTCTCCTTTGGTTACCTGATGCTCTGGTGATTTAGAGAAGTTACAACCACTTTCACACAGTAAGAAACCAAGGACATGTACACATAGGCAGCTGCCTACTCTAAAATGAGGGGTTTCAGTTCTCTTTCAAGACACCTCCGATAAGTTGCAACATTGCTGGACGGCCGTTGAAATGTTTAGATCACATCGTAAGAGTTGCAACACTTAAATGGAAACCGCAATTATTGTGAAGATGTGTCACCGTAGGCTGGGCGAGACACAAAGGTTGGTTTCATAAAATGAGAAGTTCTTGCCTTAAAAGCCATTTCATAAACGTATATAAATATGCATGGCCCGTGTGAACAAAAAGCTTTCTTACAACAAGTTACAACAACTTAGAAGCTTACAATGTTCTCATTTAGTGTCATAAACACCTGATGTGTGACTGTAGACTATCAAGGCTTAATAAGGATTGTGTGCATGTTTTCATATGCTGCAAACTTACAAACTGAATGTTCTGTGATGTTAATTGTGCTAATTTAGGTATTAAAGGAACAGTTCTACCAAAAATGAAAATTTCCTGAAAATGTACTCACCCTCAGACCATCCAAAAAGAGGATGAGTTTGTTTCTTCATCAGATTTGGAGAAATGCAGCATTCCATCACTTGCTGACTAATGAATCCTCCGCAGTGAATGGGTGCCGTCAGAATGAGAGTCCAAACAGCTGATAAGAACATATAAAGTATATATAAATAAAGTATATACATCACATTATTCTATCACATATACAACTGTTGCCTTAAATAGCTATTTATAATATTTGTATTGGGGCCTATGAAAATGTTGGCAGAGCAACTAAAAATCTTTACATTGTCAACCTAACTAAAAAGTAAAAGTTATTTTAATAAACTAATCAGACCAACTGAACCAACTGAAGAAGTAAAAATACAGTCAGTCAGTCATTATAGCAAAATGTGGATTTAAAGCTTCCCTTAAGAAAAAAAGAGACCATTACAGAGTACAAAAAGAAAAACAGTCCATTGTAATGCCCTACTACAGTCCTCCAAGGTCACTTTTATGAAAAACGAATAATTAAGACGCTAGATGGCGCAAGTCGGGCCAGTTTCAGGGGAAGCAGTGATTATTAAATTTCATACCGCTGTTTGACGCGATTGACCAATTAGAATCCAGTATTCCAGGCGCCAAAACACTACGCGCCAAAAAAAGACAAATATATATATATATAAAAAAAGACAAATATAATGTTTTACTCTGATCAACAACACATGTAGTAAAATTCACCACAATCTGCTTCAAACTTCTTTCTAGTCTAATAAATAACCGAGTCTACACGCCTAACTGCATACCTCTGAGGGAAAGAGACAGACACATCGCAAACATCCAATCAAGCGTGAAAAAGAAAGACACCTGTGTAAAACTCACCTGAATCAAGAGATGAACGGACAAATTTCGATATCGATGACTCCGCTATATTTACAGCCAGTTTTTCTCTGCCGCTCCCGAAACAAATCCTGCCGCCTTTTCCCCCGCACTTTTCCCGCCCAGAGCGCGTGGCGTTCCCCGTTCTCGCAGCTCACGCGCTGTTTCATCACTGGCTCTTATGAAAATTTACCATGGTTTTATTATAGTAAAAGTGTAGTAACCATTTTTTTTTTTGGCGGATTAGTTACATTTTTGGTATAACCACAATTTTACTACAAATACCACGGTTAAACTAGTGTAGCAAATCCATGTTTAATTTGTGGTTACCATGGTTTAACTACAATAACCACGTTTTGTGCATGTGTTTTATTTGAAGTAAAACCATGGCAAATGTTTGTAATGGGTGTCCCATTCAAGCCATGAACAAAACTGAACACACACAAACATCACCACAAAGTCTAATTAGGAGTGGGAAACTTGGGATTTTCTTGAAGCTTGTTGGGGTTGAAAACATGTAGAACAAAATAGCGTCAATACACAATAAAACAAGTTGCATACAATCATACAATTACAATAGGCTATATAATGATTCGACTTACAGCACCTACTTAAATTGAATAAAAACAAGCAAAAACACTGATATGAACACTTTATTTAAAAAATGTATATAATTATACATATACAGCCAAACCAAAATTCATTCAGACACCTTCAACATTTCTCATATTATCACTGTTTATACGCTATAGTTTAGAAAATGGTAATAAAATATGACAAGAACTCAAGAGTTAAACTGTTCCAGAACAAATTCATTTTGATAATGCCAGATAACTTTGACAGAAAGTTATGTAACAAAACATGGTCAGGTCAAAGTGTCAAATCAAATTTTTGGTCCCGAATTTTTAATCAGTTTTACCGGTAGTCCACTGTATGAAGAATTTTTGGGTATAATATGTCACAGTTTACTTTATTTTGCTTTCCTCACTTACATCAACTATAGTGTCCTCCACCCACTAGTTAAAAAAAATATAAAAAATTATATCTGGTGTCTGAATAATTTTTGGTTTTACTGTATCAGTATCGTACAATTACAATAGAATATATAATGATTCGATTTACAGCACTAAAGCAATGATATGAACACTTTATGATATATATATATATATATATATATATATATATATATATATATATACACACACACATATACATACATATACATACACACACACTTTATATCTTTATATAATTTTAGAATATATGTGACCCTGGACCACAAAACCAGTCTTAAGTAGTACAGGTATATTTGTAGCAATAGCCAAAAATACATTGTATGGGTCAAAATTATAAATTTTTCTTTTATGCCAAAAATCATTAGGATATTAATAAGTAAAGATCTTGTGCCATGAAGATATTTTGTAAATTTACTACCATAAGTATATCAAAACTTAATTTTTGATTAGTAATATGCATGGCTAAGAACTCCATTTAAACAACTTTAAAGGCGATTTTCTCAATATTTTGATTTTTTTGCACCCTCAGATTCCAGATTTTCAAATAGTTGTATCTCAGCCAAATATTGTCCTATCCTAACAAATCATACATCAATGGAAAGCTTATCTATCTCAGCTTTCAGATGATGTATAAATCCCAATTTTGAAAAATTTACACTTAAGACTGGTTTTGTGGTCCAGGGTCACATATCAGAAACATACTAAATATATTTTTGCTGTATGGGGTGGGAAGATAAGTGTATGAATGTGAAACATTTGTCCTAAGGCTCTGAGAGAAACACAGTAAAGCATTTGTCATGAAGGGTCATGAACACTGAACACTCTCATAGTTAGTGTATTCCCAGCATTACCACTCATTACTGCAGCACTGCAGTGATTTATACATGCGGCTGGGATTATGTACAATGCCTAATGTGCTTATGATTTAAACCGCTCTTGAGGACGGTGGTCTGTATATGAATTCATATTTACACAGCTTGAATTGCACTTCCCTGTAATGTCAGAGTTTTTCATAATTTGCCTCCAGCTCGGTGATAGAGCGGCGAACGAGGAGCTCACCGAAACAGACGTACGTGTTGTTAAGAAACGTTTAACCTGACAGGGGAAGGAAATCGCAGGAGGCCGTCATCCTGAGGGCTTGGATGCAGTCAATTCAGCACATTTATCAAAGTCACCGTGCAAGGGCTCATTTGTAGCACAGCTGTTTCTATATATGTTGTGTTGAATCACTCAATCAGACGAAAAGCCAAGACAACTTGTGTCTAAAAGCCCTGAAAGGCCCGTCCTGGGAAGGTATAGCGTTACACAATGGGTGCGACTGCAATCCTCTTACCTCCACATGTGCACCAGTTGCAATGCATGCAAAAGTAAAAATGATATCATGTTCTCATTAACTGATGAGCACAGCTTGAAAGCGCACATGCATGAATGAATTTGGACAGTAACCTTTTTAATGCTCAAATGCTGGAACAACACGTAAATAACGGGAATATTCATTTTAGCATGAGCGAATCTTTTGGCCACAAGAAAGAATGGAGGAGATCCTAGCAATTGAAAGGGTTTGGGTGGCACCGTATGTGTTTGTGTAAGAGGAAGGGAGATTTCAGTGGGAGTGAGCTGGCTGGAGAACTAGTAACCTGATATGTAACAGCAGTGATCAGTTGAGACTGAAATGAACGCAGTTGACATGAAAAGCGCTGGTGGAAAAACTGCTGGATGAGCTGAAGCGGCCAATCAAAAATCATGATTCCTGCACAAGCGTGTTTTTCTTTTGAGAGTCAGCATGAGATTAAAACAGAATCTGTTCACTTTCTTTATAGATGTTTCTGGTCTTATTGTGAATGATTCATGAGTGCATGTTACTTCAATGAAAATGTTTTTAATCACTCTTCTGAATAAAATAACTTGCTCTGCCTCTGAAATTACATTTCATGTTGCAGTTAATGTTTAGAAACAGTCATTTAATGCTTGTTAATTTCATAAAGGTTATGGGTCATTCCTGGTATTCGGTGCCTTTTGTCCCCCCCCCAAAAAGATAATGGTCTTACTGCCTTACAATATCAGTTTTAAAGATGTATTTAGATGAACTTTAAGCATACTGATGTTGATTTTGAAACATTTTACAGCATTTTTAACCACCAAATATCACAATTTTTCCTGTGTCTCCAGGCATGTAAGTGATTTTCTCAAAATTTGTAGGTATATCAGCAATACTTCTCTACAGTATACATTTTTTTCCTCCAATTATTACATTACTTAACATTTCATTTGACAGCTAATGTTAACAAACAGTCAAATATCTTTTTAGTCATTTAATGGTGGTTAGTTTAGTAAAGATTACATTTGGCGCCTTTTGTGTCCCCAAGATCTTAGTATTGAACAACATCAGTTTTAAAGACATAAGTAACGTCATCTGAACTTTAAACATATTGAAGTTGATTTTAAAAATTATTTTGAAACATTTTACAGCATTTTAAACCACCAAATATCATCATGCTCATGTATCGCAATTTAATGATAAACTGTATAAAACACATACTATATATGATTTTTCTTCTTGTATATCAGCAACACTTCTCTCTAATGTAATTTTTTTCCCAATTATCCTTTTTTTTTTTACAATTATAACTGAGATTTTAGTGTCAGCTATTTTACACTACTGTCCATTTAAATGTAGCAAATATAGCATAATGAATTAACCTTATTAAATTAAAGAAAGATTTGAAAAAGAAGCAACACCATTGGAATTTGTGGTGAACTTGACCTTTGACCTCTGTGCCCTACTCAAAAGTGTGTGTTGGTGATGGTATTTCTTATTTGGTAAAAAATAATAATAATAATAATAATAATAATTAATTAATTAATTAAATTCAATAAAACAAATAATAATAATAATAATAATAATAGTAATAATAAATTTTGAACTAATTTTGATTAGTGCCTCTAAAAATGACATTTTGTAACCAAGTACAAAGTATTTTTTTATAATGGTATTATTCTTACACCTAGAATACACCAGTTGATTTAAATTTTTTAAAAACATTTTACTGCATTTTAAACCAAATATTATAATTTCCCTATGTTTACATGCTTGTATATGGCATTTTAAAGATATACTGCATAAAACATATACTAAGGTTTTTTTTGTTTTTTTTTAAATTTTAGGGTTGTTTTTTTAAAGTATATCAGCAACACTTCAAAATCCTTCTTAAAAGTGTCGATGGTATTTCATATTCAAATCTTTTAAAAAATAAATAAATGCTTTACAATTTATAATAATTTTGATTAATGCCTGTAAAAATGACATTTTGTAATCCAGTACATTATTTTATAATCATTATATAATAGCATTATATTTACATCGAGTTGATTTACATAAAAAAAAGAAAAAAAAATTTTTAAAGCAATTTTTAAACTACCAAATATTTTCATTCCCCTGTCTTCATGCCTGTGTATCTCATTTTAATAATACACATAAAATTTGGTGATTTCTTCCAAATGTCAGGTATATCAGAAACACTTTTCTCTAATGTACAGGTTTTTTCCAATTATTGCTCTTAAACATTTATATCTGAGGTTTTAGTGTATCCCTCACGTTATTGTCGTTATCGTAAGCTAAGATCCTTGTTGCAATTCCATCAAATAAAGACAGACTTGAAAAAGAAGCATCACCATTGGGATGTGTGTTGAACTTGACCTTTAACCTCTGTGTCCCAGTCAAAATGCCTCCTCAGAAGTGTGCACTTCCTCTGCAATCCACTGCAAACGATTCAGTTCTGAAACAGATTCACCAGGAGAAAATCAAGTCATGTACTACTTCTGTTCCACTCATGGCATGACAAAAGTAAAACGGGCCATTGAGAACGATCCGAGAAGACGTTTCAACTATTTTCCGAACGTCAAAAACACTCAGCGTGTTTGTCATCTTTATTATCTCGTTGTTGAACTGCATCAGATGCAAATCATCCCTGACTCAATCCGCTTTTCCTGTGACACGATGGCCTCTAGTGGAGTTCCTGCAATCGACGCACATCTCAATCTGCAAACCCAGCTGGCTTTGAGATCAACACCAGGCCGTGACTGACAGAAACCCTGGCCTTGGGCTCGGGCCCCTGGGGGCCACCGCAGTACATTCAGCTCTCCTTGTGGCCTGTTGATTTACCGTCCTCAGTGGCCGTGCGTTGATCCATTTCCCCTTTCAGTTTGCTCACAGGGCACCCCGAAAACCATCCCCCAGCAATATATTTGCTTTATGATTTCCTGAGGAGCCTGTGAAGGAAAACAAGCCTTGCTCCCTTGCACCTGCTGCAGTTAATGCGGGGTCCGCTGTGGTCCCCTGTGATTTGAAAGGGGCCAGTGTGTCGCAGGCCTCAATGTGGATCTTGAATTTGCGGGAGGCCTGCTGCGCGTTCAGGACGGGTGTGTTTGCGTAAGGCGGTGCGGAGCTGAAGTTCATAAGGCAAACGTTAGGTGGTTTACGGGAGCTTTACATGCAACAGATGGAGGATGGAGGATTTTCCACTGCTCTCCGTATCAAAGGTGCTTTTCAGAGCTCACATTTATGAGACCTCCAACATTTCGTCTGAGGTCAGAACAGGATAATGAAATATTCTGACCGCTCAAAACAACATATGGCCTAAATATAATCCATCTATCTATCTATCTATCCATCCATCCATCCATCCATCAATCTATGTATCTATCTATCTTTCTGAGCTTCAAGGCTTTTTGATAACCTGCATTTCCAGTAAAAATTACTTTATTTAAATTACTACTGATTTAAATTAATTCATTTAAATTACATCTTCATTAGGCCTATTGATATATAAACAAGAATGATATAGCTGTCATTATTTTGTGTATTACCAGAATCAAATAAAATGGCTTGTATGAAATTACTAATTAACTTTATATAGAGAGAGAGAGTTTGATATAGTTTTATGTATATTTTAAAATATTTTATATATTTTAATTATTTTATTTTATATACATTATAAATTATAAATGCTGTTTATTTTATATATTTTAATGTGCTATTTTTAACTTTAGCTTAAGTTGTGTAATAATAATAATAATAATAATAATAATAATAATAATAATTAAATAAAATGAATTAATAATATTAACTTATTCATTTTATTAAAATAATGTATTAATTTGATTAAAATACATATATTTTAATTTTCAAAAAATATATTTTATATATACAGCATAGTTTAAAATAAATATATTTCCTATATTCTAAATATTTTTAGTTTTTAGAAATACACACACACACACACACACACACACACACATATATACATATATATATATATTTATAGACATATATGTGTGTGTGCGGTGTGTACTTGTTTTTTCTATCCTGGTGGGGACTTAAACCTGAATACACACAGCCTCATGGGGACTTGTGTCACGGTGGGGACCTAAATTGAGGTCCCCACGGGTAAACAAGCTTATAAATCACACAGAATGAAGTTTTTTGAAAATGTAAAAATGCAGAAAATTTTCCTGTAAGGGGTAGGTTTAGGTGTAGGGTTGGTGTAGGACGATAGAAAATACGGTCTGTACAGCAGAACAACATTATGCCTATGAGAGTCCCCACAAGGATAGCAGAACAAGTGTGTGTGTGTGTGTGTGTGTGTGTGTGTTGCTGTGGAAAATGTTGTGACTCTGCTTTCTGTCCTCCATGTGGTAATGCTTTTGTTGCATAAGTAGGACCTGATCTGATGACCCTGAACTGCTGCCTTTTTCCATTCATGTCTGTTTAAGCGTTAATGGATGATTGTGTTCTGTCAGGACCTCACGTCGCCCTCTGACCCGCTCACTGCTAAAGGAAAAACCATAAATACATCCCGACCGCGCTCCAAGGAAGCCATTCAACACGATACATCCTCGGCCTCTCATTGTATTACCGTATGGGCCGCTGAAATACAGAGAACAACATTTGTTCATTTCAGCACACTGCGTTCAGGCCGTGACCAATTAAAGAATCTGGAACAATTATATCGAATCATTCTATTCCCCTCCGCCATATTGTTATTCAAACAATTCATCCTCCTCTATTTCACGAACACTCAAACGCACACCGTCTGTCTTCCTTAATGCCTTCCAAAGCGTGTTATTTGAGAACGTCAGTTGCGAGCCTAATTTCAGAATAATCTCACCTCGCTAATGCAGCCCAGGAGGGCGTCCAGCTTTTCCTCATGCCGTTGTTTTATTGCGCTCACATTTTTGGACTCGGCAGATCTCATCAGTAGCTGTCCACAGATTTTGGCCCAACTCTACACTTTCCCTTGGAAGGGGCCCAGCGGTAAATGGAAGCTATTAGGTCAGGAAGAGAGGTGAATTCACAGAATTATGGGAAGTGTGCATGTGGCACTGTCTGTTATTGCTGTCACGTGTTTAAGTAGCTACCTTTCTGATGGAGAAAATCTGTTCGCTGCAGCAGAATATGGGTTATACTATGGTGTTTACGCTCACCTGCCCATTATATATGGCTTATATTTTTTGAATATACAAATAATATTAGTTACAATGAAAAAAATGGCTTTGAAAACATTTCCACTCAAAAACTGCTAGTAATTTTCATGAAAACGGCAATTAACACATTGAATTAAACATAAAATTTTGAAGTAGAAAAGCTGAAAGAGTATTTTCTTGCATATTCTATCTTAAAATTTCGAAAAAATATTTTTATAGCACAGTTTCTTTTATCAAAATATCACAAAGTGAACGTTGGAGTGAATTTTAAATCAAATGTTACAAACAAAAACAATTCTTACAAATATTTTCTTAAATGATAATAAAGTTTACAGTTTCCTGTTAATCTTCTGTTAAATTTATAAATCTTAATTATAGATTTATAACAGTCTTCAGACAATTTGGTGTAGAAATGTTTTTGCTTAGAAAATGTTAGTAAATTTTTACTATTTCAAAAAAAAAGTCAAGTAACAAATTGTATTTAACATGAAATGTTCAAGTTGAAAGGCTGAAAGAGTATTTTCTTGCAAAACATACTCTAATAATCTGTTTTAATACAATTTTGAAAGTATTTTTACAGTATAGTTCATTTTATCAAAGTATCACAAAGTGAACGTTTGAGTGAATTTTAAATCAAAATGTTTCAAATAAAAATAAAAAAATCTTACAAATATTTTCTTAAATGATAGAAGTTTACAGTTTCCTGTTAATCTTTTGTTAAATTTATAAGTCTTAATTTTTAAAATTTGGTGTAGAAACAGTTTTTACTTAGAAAATGTTAGTAAATTTTTACTATTATAAATAAGTCAAGTAACACATTGAATTAAACATGACATTTAGAAGCAGAAAGGCTGAAAGATTATTTTCTTGCCAAACATATTCTAATAATCTTTGTTTTACTTACAATTTTGAAAATGTATTTTTAAAATATAGTTTCTTTTATCAAAGTATCACAAAGTGACCGTTTGAGTGAATTTTAAATCAGAATGTTTCAAAAAAATATATTATATATTTTCTTAAATATAATAAAGTTTACAGTTTCCTGTTAATCTTTAGTTAAATTTATAAATCTTAATCATAGATTTAAGTAAGTTAGCTAGTAAAGCTAGCAAATTTTTACTATTACAAATAAAAGTCAAGTAACACATTGAATTAAACATGACATTTTTGAGTAGAAAGGCTGAAACAGTATTTTCTACTAAAATGTAATTCAATCTTTGTTTTATTTACAACTTTTCATAGTATAGTTTCTCTTATTAAAATATCACAATGAAGTAAACGTAAGGGTGAATTTAAAATCAAAATATTGTTTTTATCATGTCTTCCAGTACATTTTGATCAAAATATTTCCAGTAAAAAATTCCCTTAAGAATATTTTTTTAATTGATAATAGTTTTACAGGTTTTCCCTACATCTTCAACATTCAGTTTCCTGCTAATTTTTTTCAAAATCCTTTTAGATTCATAAAAGTCTTAAAACAAATTGGTAAATTTTACAGACAATTACAAATAAACAGGAAGTAACACACTGAATTAAACGTGACATTTTTAAGTAGAAAGACTGAAATAGTATTTTACTGTAAATCATATTCTAATTGTTTTATTTAAAACTTTGAAAAATAATTTTACAATATAGTTTATTTTATTAAAATAACAATAAAATTAAAATCACAATAAAGTAAACGTAGGGGTGAATTTTACATCAAAATGTTTCAAATTAAAAGTTTTCTTAGTATTTAATAATATTCTTAATTGATGATAATCTTATAGTTTTTTTCCCTACATCTTCTATTAATATTTTTTTTAAACTGTGCCTTTTGTAAGATAAGGTCCCATTAGTTAATGTTTGTTAATGCATTAACTAACAAGAAGTAATGCATTTGTTACTGTATTTTAGTAACCTTGGTTAACATTAGTTAACTTTTCATTGTTAGCCCATGCCAACTTAGGTCCTTTCAATAATATTAACAGCTATAACTTTTGATTTTAATAATGTATTAGTAAATGTTGAAATTAACATCAACTAAGATTAATAAATGCTTCAGAATATTTTTCATTGTTAATATATGTTAACTGCAATGGAACCTTACTGTAGTTTTACCAACTCTTTTATAGAGAAACTTTCTTAAATGACAACACAAGCATATTTTTTTTTTTAGAGTTCATAAGGTGCTGCCAAACAGGAACGACACATTTAATGGTTTTATACATGCGAGTGTGTCTGTCATTCCCGATTTTTCCCCATGTGTTGAACAGGGTGTGAACCAACAAATCCCAGAATCATCAATCTTCCTGCTAGTGGATCGGTGTAAACGCTCACATGTGCGTTCGCTCATTTTTAAAGCGAAGAAACGTCATGGGGGAAAAGGAAGGGAAGACACTTTTTTTCTCAGATTTTGGGCCCATTAACAAAATAGGTGCTCGAGAAC
>JAFVLL020037079.1:0-34434 GCA_021397915.2 Tor tambroides | reverse complement strand
CTCAATATTTAGATTTTTTTGCACCCTCAGATTCCAGATTTTCAAATAGTTGTATCTTGGCCAAATATTGTCCGATCCTAACAAACTATACATCAATGGAAAGCTTATGTATTCAGCTTTCAGATGATGCATAAATCTCAATTTTGAAAAATTGACACTTATGACTGGTTTTGTGGTCCAGGGTCACATATTACTTTTAAAGAAACATTATTTTAACAAAATTTACACTTCAAATACCCTTGGCCAACTGACAGGTTTACTGTAGCATCTTCACATTTCCCCCCTTAAAACTGCTAACTGCAGGCATGTATATAAACCCAAATGCAAAATTTATTCATGTCAATTAAAATACATAAATTATATTTTTGTTCTGTGCAAGTCATTGCTGACAATTTACAATCTCTCAGATGAGGTGGAAAAACCTCCTAATGTACTTTTTTTTTCCTATTGCACATTTTTGACCTCACTATGTTGCCCTCAATCTGGATAGAAATGAAGTTTTCAATTTCTCAAGGAGCCCTCAGGCTTTGTGTATTGCTGTGTCTGTTTTGCTCTCACCCGTTGTGGAAGATTACATTTTGATGTGTGTCTCTCTCTGTATTGAAGACGACAGACTATGTCTCAGTCAAACTTGAACCCTTATATACGGGTGCTTGAAGCAGCGACCGTACGTTCTCAGATATCTCTGATGCATTTAGCAGTGCAGTTACATTCAGATAATGTTGCCCTGACATTTATGACAGTCTGCTGATTCTATAAGTGATTTTTCGATTGAATGACACTAAAATGCAAAATTCAAAACAAATATAAATGACACTGGTCATTGAGCACATTTCAGATTTCAAAATTCACATATTCAATGTGACGTTGTTTATCAAAGAGAATAGACTAATTTCCCTTTCATTTAAATAAAAGGAAATACTAAATATCTAGTAGGCTCCATAATATTTTTTAAAACTGAAGCTGAATGTGTCACTGTGGTCTGACCACTAAACAGATGTCTTCAAAGTGAAGCCCTGGGAAATAAGGCTGTGCTTCATTTCAGATTTATCCTCACATGACCGTGAAACATGGGGTCGTACCGCTCATCTCCCAGATGAATGCTAAGACAAGACATTTTCCCCCAGAAGTTTTAGGGGTCAGAGTTGTGATGCAAATAAGTGGAATGTCTTATTGATTTAAGTCTGGCTTTTCAAGGTAGGCTAGCTTTGTTAGATTCAAGAGCAGGAATTCATTCATCACTCACTTAATGGGCAACATCAGAGAAGGCTACTTCTTTTCCTCAGGTGCGGAGGCTGTCCTTCAGGGTGCGTGCTCATGACTTTGAGCATGTCTGTTGTTTCCGAGCCCAGCTATCATTGTCGTGAGTGTGTGTCAGCATCCCTGCCGATAATGGCTTTGTGTGTGTAATAAAAGAACTTCTCATACCTGACTGCACTTAAGATGCTCAGCCGATATTTGTTCACGTGTGAGTAATGCAAAATGCCATTGTGTTTGTACATGCAAAGTATAATTAAAGTGTCAAAGGGTGAAGGACAGAGTCATAACAAGCCATGAAATAGCAGTTCTCAAAATCAGTGGTGGAACCAATAGCACAGAATCGAACCTGACCTCAACAGCTCATGCACACAAATGATTTTTTAAGCTCTAGCTGATTGGTCCTTGACATGTCATCTGCCAGTCAAGTAACTCACAGACTCCCTCTATCTCAAATATTTAAATTGCCCAATTGTCCAATTTATTTTCTTTCTCTCTCTCTATCAGCTCCCTATACAGTACATAGCACACTGGTTTTGCCAGTGGTAAACCTTGGCCTTCATCAATGGCACACATAGCAGTGCATTTCTAGATAAAACCCAGACACACATGGCTTTGATATACAATAAGTGTATAAATACACACACATAGGATTCCATAGGCAAAATGGTTTTTATACTATACAAACTGTATTTTCTCTCCCCTAACCCTAAACCTAAGGTGTATACAAAAATTTCTGCTATTTTTGATTTTCAAAAAATGAATAAATAAATAAAAAATGTCCCCACAAGTCTCTTCTGCTCACCAAGCCTGCATTTATTTGATCCAAAGTACAGCAAAAATAATGTTTTATTATTATTGTTATCAATATTTAAAACAGTTGAGCAGTTGAGTACATTTTTTTTCAGGATTCTTTGATGAATAGAATGATCCAAAGATCAGCATTTATCTGAAATATAAAGCTTTTGTAACATTATACACTATACCACTCAAAAACCTGGAGTCAGTATACGTTTTTTTTTATAAGGGAAGTTATAAATTAATGCTTTTATTAAGCAAGTATGCTTTGAATTGATCAAAAGTGATGATAAAGACAAAAGATTTACAAAAAAATTCTATTTCAGATAAATGCTGTTCTTCTGAAATTTCTATTCATCAAAGAAACCTGAAAAAATTCTGCTCAGCTGTTTTCAACATAATGATAATACTACTAATAATAAATGTTTTTGAGCAGCAAATCATTGATTTCTGAAAGATCATGTGACTGGAGTAATGATGCTAAAAATTCAGCTTTGAAATCACAAGTAAATTACATTTGAACATATATTCAAATAAAAAACAGTTATTTTAAATAGTAAAAATATTTAAAAATGTTACTGTTTTTGCTGTACTTTGGATCAAATAAATGCACACTTCTTCATTCAGCATTTGTATAATATAATGCCCCCCCCCCCACTTAAAGGTATAAATCTGCATGAAAATATAAACTATTCCAGTTCAGCTATTGAAGTCAAGCAGGTTCTGCCACACATAGCACGAGCATGGCTCTCCGCAGCAACAGCGGTAGATCTGCATTGTTAGGAGGTGTGTGTCTCGTGTTTGTGCAGCTTGTTTTCTGTGTTGGTGGGATGTATATCTGTGGATGCACTTAGCAGTAGTAAGTCTTTGTACTTGTTCTGCAGCAGCAGCAGTGTAGGCAGATGTAGTCTGTCAAGGCCAAACCTACTAACCTGTCATATCGTCTAATACTTTAAAATTTATTCATAGAGTTGTCATGAACTATGGCTAGGTCACCCCAAGTCTGTGTGTGTGTATATATACTGGTTTATGTTACTTACACAAGAGAACAATAAAAAACCCTGGAGCAATCCAAGTCAAAGTAAAAAAAAAAAATTTATTTATTGATTTTTTTTTTTATTTAAATGCATTGGTTAATCCCAAAATAGGCATTACCACACAGTTGTTTAAAATATAAACCATTACCTCTCAAACATAATTAATTAATTAATTAATTCATACTGTGATGTAAGATTTGATCATACCACACACCTTGAGACCAAGTTGACATTCAATTTAGTAAAATATGAAATATCATTGAGGATGGGGGGAGAAAAGGAAGAAGAAAATCATCTTTGACTTTACATTTTCCTGTAGACCATTTTTCCAGACCCACCAAATCTAATTTTATTCACATCCTTGGTTCAATTTCCTGTGAATTTACAAGGTGCAACCCAGACTCCTGGAGGTCTGTCCACTGGCTCCATCCATTACACAAAATTTCTTTGTCTCCTAAACCCATCAGTCTTTCCTATCTGAAAGTGCAGATTTGTCACTCAGCATCTAAAAGCAGCTTCTGATACCACAGCAAAAGCCTGTTTCGCAGGCAATGTTTGCAGGTGGAGACACAGGATTCAGTTCCCTTTGTTATAATTCCACTCATTATCTTCTTTCACAGAACACTTCTGTTTTAAAGATTCAGCAATTATGTTTTTGTCAGGGCGAATCACCTTAGAAACAATGCTAGGTGAGGAATATTACTTTCAGATTGATTTTATTCAGTGAGGTGTAGAATGTAATGCATAATGGCAAACAACTTAGTAGAAGTAAGCCTGTGTAATAGTTCTTCTGATGGGCCAATGGGCTTGTGCTGGTTTCTATTTATTTTTATAGTTTTACATCTTACCATAACGCTCATATAGACTGAATACAGATTATGGGCGTGACTTCATTTGAAAGAAGATGCTTTGCAACTAACTTCATTAGTAATTTCTGGCACAACAAAGTTAGAAGCAAATCCGATATTAATGACGTTGTCGAAATTCCCTCCCAGATAAATGAAATCAGTATGTTCTGATGTGTCTGTTAAATGTTAAATCACTTATTGGGTTCCATCTGAATGAATCTAATTCATGTGAAACGAATTGTTGTGCCTGAAGCTTTAGGCCTGTAATTTGATGCAGACACTAATAGGAGGCTGGGATTAATCTGCATAATTTTGCAATCAAATCATAAGATGAGCATGTGTGTGTGTGTGTGTGTGTGTGTAAGGGTGTAATGAGAGTTGTGACAATCAAGGCTTCTGTGTGACATTCATTGAAAGGGATGCGCTGAATTTAAAGAACTTCATAACAAGACAACGAAACGTTTTTGCTCCAAACTCCAATACAAATCACTGTATAGTTTCCATCTGAAATGAACACTAGTGGCAGTAAAACACCAACAACTTATATTTCTTTTCACACAAATTATGATTTCTCAGTAAACTTGCTCGTTAGCCCTCCTGGTACAGGTTTGTATGAGTCCCGTAAGACAAAAGTCACAAAAAAAGAGCTCAAAGAGCAAGCTAAAATGGCATGGTATAGCTTCAGAAAATGTGTTTTCCATTTCAGTTTTACTTCTGTTAACACTGTCAGTTAGGTTTTGTGTAGATAATATGTTATTTTCAAACTGTTTGTCACTCAAATAGCACTCAAGTCTCTATTCACAATTGATTTCAGTAGAGTTTAGTCCTCCGATAGGAAAGAAAAAACACTTTTTTATATCACAGCAATGAGATCAAACTGACAGCAACTTTAGTTCAAATCTGTTGCTTTAATTTCTTTTGAAAAAGTCTGCCACCAATAGATTTCAGTATGAATTCTCCCGAGACCAAAGTATCTGAGTAATGGTATCGACATTATATAGCTCTATATTCTTACTGTATGCCAACAAGTGTCTCATTTGTGCCTATTTTTATTTCTCCCAAGGAATTTTAAGAGAAACATCTGAGATAAAGTTGAGTGATAAGGGAAAACTCAATTACGTCTGCTGATCTTAGATCACAGAGCAGTACATTTTTCCACTAGTTTTGTATCTTGTGTTTTTATGGCATAAATGGAAAAGAAAAATGAATCAGTTTGAACATCATGATCATGCCTCCACTGGTAAATTCATCTAGTCTATTTCAGTGGTACCCAATCAAAAGTCAAAAAAAAGAAAAGAAATAAAAAAGAACAATGGCTAGTTAGAATGAGAGCCATTGTCTACCTAAGGGCAAAAGAGAGAGGGAAACAGAAATACATTTGCTCTTGATGAGCATTGTTCTCATAATTAGAGCTCAAGGTCGATGATGCAATCATCTCTCCCTATGGGAATGTTAGTCAGCCGTTTGTATAATATGATATATAATTAAATAATACCAAGAAATATTATTAGAGAGAGGAAGGATATTAGAGTTCAGTTACTGGCCGTGATGGACCATGGCTTCCATTCTGCATGGTCTTAAAGGCCTGCAAAGTGAATAAAATGATACAAATTTAGTCTTTGAGTTGTTGAAAATTGCACTGCATGGTATAAGTAAGTGCAATCATAAATGTGTGAAAAACGACTTCAACTTCACGTAAAAGCGTTCAATTTTCAGACCCTTACATATCTGAAAAGACTCCATGCAACTGTTGCTTCATTTTCAGATATTAAAACCAGCATGTATTCCCCTCACGAAAAATTATTCCAGCAGATGGTGCACATCTAATTACATTTTATGATTTATGTGATCATTTGCAAAGCATCCTGGGAGAGAACACAGGGAGTACTGAATCAATAATTCTCATTCTGGAGTGAGAAATTAATACAAGTACTGACTCTCTCTCACATCTCTTCTGAGATAAATCTGTGCTGCTCTCAAGACCAGGGGGAAATTTACCTCCTTTAATCATCATTTGTGCGCTTTCAGGAGTAAAACTGTAACAAATTAACCAATATTTATATAGGACAAAACATAAGCTTTCTCATCTTGAGTTTCATCTGCAATCTGGCTTCATTTTAATTCTTGATCACGTTCAGTCGCTTCCTGTTTTTCACAACCACTAATCAGGCACGAGTTAAAAACTTCTGTTGGCGAATGAGACGGCTGTGAGCGAAATATCTAATGAATGGAAAGTACTAATGAACTTGTGGATGTTTCAGGTAAATATATTTGTCCTGGACAGACAGTGGAAAAGAGGATTGTTCAATCAAAAATAAAAACTCACCCAGTATTTACTCAACCCTCATGTCATATCATAATATGAGTATACTGCCTTTGTACATTTCACACAGAAAGTGTTTTTCCATACCACTGTGCTGCTTTATAAGGGCTTTTCAAATGTTCTTATGCACAAATAGTCTTAAAAAAAGCTTATTTTTTGACCCTATACAAAAACCCACCCTCTTTAGTTACTATTGCTATGTCCGACAAACCATGACGCTCTCACACCACACAACATGTGAAAAATTCATCGCAGAGCAAAGAGGAAACTGACAACACGCCAACAGACAAGAGAGAGTAGGTTACTTCTGGCTATGAAACAAGGTCTCAGCTTTCAAATTTTGTCTTTTTTTTTTTCAAGAAATTCAAACAATAAATACCATTTTGTGGCTCTTTAATGTGTCGTGACAGATCGCTGTAGCGCCTCAGTTCAAGCGGCACATGAACCTGCATGAATCTTTGCGAAGAGTTAGTTGCATAATTTCATAATTTAGAGCCATTTGTGAACTGAACACTGCCAAACAAGCTACACAGCTACAAGCTACTCTTGGTCTTTCTTGACCACAATACTACAGAACATTGCATAGATGCAATATTATTTTCAACTGGCCCTCGTTTGTTTACATTTCAACTGTACTCTGTGCAGAATTTCAGCTGCACTATTGCACTACTTGTTTTACATTTTAACTGCGTTCTTGCACTACTTGTTTACATTTTCAATGCACTACTTGTACATAGGGTCACAGCAATCCAGAGATGTGCAACATCCGGATGTGAAATACCTCACCTCAGCTGCTAATCCATTGTATCATATTGTATCATTTTATCACATTGTCCTATTGTTGTATATATTTATTTTTATTAAATCCCGCACTTTAAATTAATACTGTTCCAATTTATTTTGATGTTATGTGTGAATAACACAAGTTTATAGACAAAAAAGATCCACACTCACCCAAAAAGGCTTACATTATTTATTACTCAGAGGTCACTGAAGAGTGCAAAAAACCCTTCCTCAGTGCCATGTGCTACCAGGCACACACCTGCGCTCATTAAACCATGTATTACCGTAATACAAGGGTTAATACCCGAAAACGTTTTGCACCTTTGCACTTTTTTGCACCCTTCAGTGACCTCTGAGCAATAAATGATGTAAGCCTTTTTGGATGAGTGCCGATCTTTTTTGTCTATAAACTTTTGTATTTTTTGGATCTACGCACCGTATATTATTGATCTACTGGACTTTCGGACGAGTGTTTGGCGCTATGACCTTTTCCATGTGTGAATAACACCAAGGATTGCTATCTAATTTCGTTGCACTCTGTGCAGTGACAATAAAGGAGTCTTGAATCTTGAATTTGCATGCTTTGTACAGTCATGGAAACACACATTTCAAGTGTGAAAAGATAAATTAAAAATAAAGGTAAAAGGTATATTCTTGATATTTAATAATATTGTCAATCTAATTTAGATTAATTATTCATATGAATACATTTACATAATATAATATTCTTAATATTGACCATTATGAAATATTAAAATAGGCCTACCTTTCCCAGATAAAAGGTAAATGTTTGGAAAACAACTTCTTTGTCGCTGTTTCTTGTTTGTTCATTTTGTTAAGTTTGTTCAATGAACAAAGCAAAGCCGAAATAAGTTTGAAAGCGAACGGTGCATCGCGTCACAGCGTTACAAAGTCAGAACGGTAAGGTTTAAAATAATTTTACTCCAATGTGAAAACGATGAGACCAAACGAGGGAGCGTCTACATGATGACCCGACAAGAGAGTAAGTAAATAATGACAGCGGTTTCATTGATTTGCATACCTTTAGGTTTCTTTCTGTTGCCTCAGCGTTTTAACGGTAAACAAAACTAACAAATGCATCAGTAGCAACAGCAATCCATCAGCATTTTGTAACATTCTTACCACAAAAGTGATGACTCTAAAGAGAGCTCAGGGTTTGGGAGATCAAGATTAATGTAGAGCGTTTAGTTGTTGAATCTTGAGCGGGATTAAAGGGTTGACTCTGGAGAATAAGATTCACACACCGAGAGAATCCTGAGCACAGCGGAGTGTTGTGTCTTGTTTGATGTTCATTCGTGATGAAAGGCAGCACATTAATTATGAGCATTTTGTTTTCAAATATGACTGCTTGGGTCCAAAACGACTCTTAACGACATCAGCCGCAGAGGGAACCTGAAGCTGCCTTTCTGTCTTTGCTCTCTATTTTTATAACCGTTGCGGTGGCTTTGAAGTCTAACAAGACTTTCATTAATCTCAATCCGTTGCGGTGCTTTTTTAATGCTTTATACTTATTTCTTAGAAATTCAAAATCATACGGAAAGTCTTTGAAGAGTACTAGCTTCAAACTTATCGATTTAAGGGACATGTACCGTGAGGTCCAAATGTCTCAGGCCACTGGTGACAAGATTCAATTTGGCATATTTCTTATTTAATACATTTTTACGTTGTGTTATCAACATAACATGAGGGATGAGTTTAATTAAAAGATTAATGTGAATTTCATAATTTAAAAGTAAGTTTTCCATTGATGGCAACCTGGGTCTGATATGGACAAAACCTGATCATTATGCTTTCCTAAAAATTGCTTATGTGATTAGTAACCTAATATTGCATTGACTGACTGAATGACATTTTTCAAAATCCTTAAACTTTTTTTTTATGTCAAAATAATGTAAAAATAACCAGATTTTCAATTCTGAGGCCTCAGGATTTTCAAACTTTAATTTAGCTTTGAGTATGTGCATGCATGTATTGGTTTGTTTCAGCTTGGTTATACTAATAAAAAAATGCTTTATTTCCTTAAGATATATATTTCATATTTTAAAATCGATACATGAATGAATCAAAACAAGTATATAACTGATATTGATAAGCAACATATAACATTATTATTTCTAAACATCTACAGTTGATGAGGAAAGATGTATAGTAAGAAAACAAAAACAAATAAAATAGAAAAAATTGCAAAAAATGAGAATAAAAGTGTGATGATTGAGTGTGATTGTATGCCTACACAGCAAAAATCTTGTGCTGACAACATTCTAGAATGCTTTAGCATTTAATATTTGCAATAATTTGGCATTTGATAATTAATGTGTGTTGCTAAATTCTCTCTGCAGGAGTTAAAGTATAGCCAACTTCAGCTCATTTTCATGACATAAAATGTGTCAGGGATCATTGGTTTCCTGCAGCACAATGACATTAGTTTGTAGGGGGGATGTTGTTCCCTGCATCAGTTGCCATCTGGACTCTCTGTTAATGCAACGCGACAACTCAGTATGAATAATATTTCCTCAAAGAGAGAAAGAGATGCACATTAAAAAAATGGATGTGTTAAAAAAAAAATCAGGCCAGTATTTACGTCAACAGATACACAAATGTTAACCCAGTTTTTATTTTTTGGCCTCGTTACTATTTTTGTGAAATCAGTGAAGGATAAGGTAGGAGAAGAGAGGAGGATGTCAGATGCTGAATTCAAACTCTTATCCCTCACATGAGCACCTTGGCTCGTTGTGCCACAATGTCCCAATGGCTGGGTCACAGCTCTGTTAACCTTCAAGTAAATGAAAATCACCACTGTTTATCTTAGACAGGATCCTGAAATGATGATAGGTTAAGATTTTGAAGTTCATATGTGACCCAGGACCACAAAACCAGTCTTAAGTGTCAATTTTTTGAAATTTGAGATTTATACATCATCTGAAAGCTGAATAAATAAGCTTTCCATTGATGTATGGTTTGTTAGGATATGACAATATTTGGCCGAGATACAACTATTTGAAAATCTGGAATCTGAGGGTGCAAAAAAATCAAAATATTGAGAAAATCACCTTTAAAGCTGTCCAAATGAAGTTCTTAGCAAAGCATATTACTAATCAAAAATTAAGTTTTGATATATTTACAGTAGGAATTACTTAATATCCTAATGATTCTTGGCATACAAGAAAAATGGATAATTTTGACCCATACAATGTATTTTTGGCTATTGCTACAAATATACCCCAGCGACTTAAGACTGCTTTTGTGGTCCAGGGTCACATATAGTAAACAATGAAAATAGTGAAATTAAATGATATGATTCTAATGATAAATATGATTCTCTTCCATCCTTTTTTTTCTCTAAATGTCATGCATATCAAACTCATACACATATCAGTATATGGACAGAATCATTTACATTTATGTATTTTATCTAAAGCATCTTACAATACAGGAGTGTAATCAGTTCTTCACAGAGCCAGCAGCATTCACAGTATAAAATGCCACATTTATTAGAAAGCTGGATTAGGAGACAAGTAAGAGAAAAGGAGAAATGCAGAGATGAGAACGAAGAGTGCACTTTTGCAAGTGCATTGGTTTATGGTTGTGGAGTGGTTAAGTGCTGGCAGAAAAGGTGTGCTTTCTTCTTTAAAGTTGTGATAGTTTCAGCAGTTTGGGTGGAGGTTGGCAGCTCATTCCACCAGAGAAGAGCAGAGAGGGTGAAGGTTTTGGAAAGTGACTTTTTGCCTGGTTGTAAAGGAACAACAACAAAGCAGCAATTGCTCAGTGATTGTAGTTGGCGGGAAAGAATCAGCCATGCAATTTTAACCGTTGGCTGTGCTTCAGCACATCAGCACAAACAGGGGTTACATTGGTCAGAGCTGGGCTTAGAAATCAAATAAACTTTTATTGTTGATATAGTAGGTTCATGTGTAATGATCACAACATTATGCATTGCTTCCCTGTAGTCCAACCCAGCCTCATTGGGAAAATGGTAGTGACATTTTAGCAAAATATTGCTAAAATATCGATTCTTGCACATTTCATGACACGGTCAAATTGAAATGTCCAGTGAGTGGCACTAAAAATCAGTTTTTCCAAGTTTTATCTTAAAGTGATGAACATGAATCTGGGAAGATTTTATTACATTGGTTGTTGTACTGTACGTATAGTGGTAGTTCAGAAATGAAATGCCTAGTGAGTGGCGCTGAAAACATAACGCTCTATTGCATTTCAAAATAACGTACCACCTACAATGAACCCTATACCCTAAACCTAACCACTAGTGTTACCCAAAGCAAATGTGAGATGAAAACGCATTTACTGAAGCAACCATGCAATTTTATCTTTGCTTCTGAAAGTCTTTGAGCTTTTTATTGTGACTCATGATTTAGGGGACTTGCAATTGCAGTGCTGTACCAGGTGTGCTATCGAGCAAGTTTACTATGTCAGAAAAGCCATACATATGGAGCTGGTTATATGATGCAAATATCAAGATGTATTTGTTTAAAAATCATGAAGAATAAAAAATCTAAATGTGATTCTAATTGATAAATAAGCTAAAAATAAACACCGTTCTTTACCAATTACTACCTACCATGCCAAGAAAAGCCTTTGTTTGATTTCTAGAAGCTCAAAATGACAATAATTGTGAACTTGATCCTTTTTTGACCTGCCTAAACCCAGCCACTCAACCATGTGCCTCTCTGGCATAATAGATTAAACAATTAAAAACACACACACAAACATGCTCGCACATACACAATGCAGCTGAGTGATGTGGCAGTGTTAGCATGTCCCTATCAGCTCCAGCACAGATGTGTGAATCCACTGCCAGCCTTGGCATTCCAACCCAAGCCACTTGTGAACACCAAAACACGTCTGTTGTCCAAATATGGAAATGTTGAATTGTGTGTTTTGTCAAGGACAAAGGGCAAGCCGACAGAAACCCAACAATGAACACAAATCAACAGATACTTGCATGCACAACAGGAAGTGCACTTAGCTTCTGTCGGTTGCCTGTAATATTTCTGTTTTGTTCAGTCGTAATATACAGTAAGCAACCTCTGCACAGATATGTTTTAGTCACAAAAGAGAACTACGTTGGCATGCCTGGCACATTAGGGGGTAAAATGCCACGCTTTCTGGATGGGAGGGTGGACAGGGAAGATTCAGGTTTCTTTCCAGCACTGATCCCTCCTGCATTTGAAAGATCATATTTACTTCCTTTTTCTCATTGTCTCTGTCTTTCTGTCTCATGCACACACATACTTGTGGCTTTCAACACAATATTAAAAAAGGTATGTCATAATGGATTAATTTTTATCTGTATTGAAATGTTTAATATATATAATATTTAATATGTAAGGAATAATTGACGACGGGCCGTTGGATTATTAGAAAAATAATGCTTTGAATGCTTGAATCTGATTGGCTGACGAATGTTCTAAGGTGTGCAATTATTTTCATTATTTTCGTCCGGTTTTTGTACTTAAATTGCTGTTGTGAGTAGGATTATTTCTTCCGCATCTCATTCATCGCCTCCGTTGCTAATTCCAAAACGTCATTTCAGACCTAGTAACTGAGGCTTGAGCCATTGATAGCAGACAAATGCAGCTAATAACTAAGTTATGAGAGAGAGCGAGAGAGAGAGATTGAGCGATTGAGCGTGTGTGAATTAGCCTACCTCTCGGAGTCTGTCTCTCATCAGTGTTCGGCAGCAGCGTCCCTACTAGTGAAACTTTAAGTTCATTTTCCTCACCAATAGTGCCATTGTTACCTCGCTTCGCTTGTGAGAAATGTCATGTTCTTTTCAGTTGCTAAACTATTTACTGACAAAGTCGTCAGAGTAGCGCTAACATCATTAGCGCGTATGTTTCCATGTGTGTAAGTTAAACTGTGTGTGTCTGTGAGGGAGCGAGAGCGGGAGAAATAGAGTATGTGCTTTACGTACATAATAAAACGTAATTTTGTGGCAAAACATGGAAATGATCTGTCGTTTTTATCCCATTGCTTACTATATTTATGTGTTTGGCCAGTGTCGTTGTTGGTTTTGGTTATTTTGCTGTTGTAAGACCTTTTGAAATAACCGAAATCATTTGGTGATAGTGATACGGAACTGTAATGCGGTCGAGAGCTGCCTGGAACTACGTTCGCCGTGCGTTTCCCTGAAAATAATTGCTCACCTTAGAACGTTCGTCAGCCAATCAGATTCAAGCATTCAACGGCCCCGTAGTATAATATAATATATATTAAAATATAATTTAAAATATATAACATTTTAAAATTATCTTATTTAAATGTTGTTGTTGTTGTTGTTATTATTATTATTATTATTATTATTATTATTATTATTATTATTGCAGTCATTAATAATAATTTGGATATTGTAAATCGAGCATCAAAATATGTATTAATACACAACAACAACGATTGAATTTAAATGTTTTTATTTAAAGTATTACAATTACACATAATATGTGACCCTGGACCACAAAACCAGTCATAAGTGTCAATTTTTCAAAATTGAGATTTATGCATCATCTGAAAGCTGAATAAATAAGCTTTCCATTGATGTATGGTTTGTTAGGATCGGACAATATTTGGTCGAGATACAACTATTTGAAAATCTGGAATCTGAGGGTGCAAAAAAATCTAAATATTGAGAAAATCACCTTTAAAGTTGTTCAAATGAAGTTCTTAGCAATGCACATTACTAATCAAAAATTAGTTTTGATATATTTACAGAAGGAAATTTACAAAAAATCTTCATGGAACATGATCTTTACTTAATATCCTAATGATTTTTGACATAAAAGAAAAATCAATAATTTTGACCCATACAATGTATTTTTGGCTATTGCTAAAAATATACCCCAGCGACTTAAGACTGCTTTTGTGCTCCAGGGTCACATATATTATAGGCCTACTATAAACTACTATACAAATGAAAAAATATATTATTTAAATTATATTATTATTCTTTTTATTATTATTTCTTCTTATATATGTTATTGTCATATTTAATTTAAAACTCTCACATATGTTTAAATACAAATTATATAATTTTATTTAAAAATATATCGTTCTGTAACAGCCAATTTCCGCTTGACCTAGTGGAACATGTTATTATATTTTGGTGAAAAATATGATAATTTGTTTTCCCCTTTGTGATAATGTATACTGATTATTTGTGCCCAATGAATTGGGTCAATTTACATGTTGATTTTAACCACACAGTTTACTATGTTTGTCATATTTATATAACAGCTTAAGCTCACATTTTTTCAAACATCTGTCAATTAACATGTGTCAGTACAGATTGAGAGACAGAAATCGAGCAATCAAATTTCAATTACATGGCCCCGTTATTTGTGCCAACATATTACGCAACATATTTTGAATATGAACGGCCAGTGATTCTGCATCTGTTCTAGTTTACAGATGCTGCTCATCCACCATGTCTTTTCAAGCATCTTGCTCATGTTGTAATGGTTTCTGTGCCCAGTGCTGGAAAGCTCTGCCAGTCTATCATGTCAGAGAGGAGATCTGTGGGTTGCCAGATCCTTGTGTTTACTCTTTCAGCGTGTGACAGCAGTCAGGCTGGCTCACAGCTGGACCGTGGAGGCCAGACAGATGGAGATCATACATGGCAACCAGAGTGAAGCTCAGAGACTGTGCACCACTGGCTCATGACCACAGTTGAGGGAGAAGGAAAACAAGAGCCTGAAAGACAGACGGGCAAACAAAGAGAGAAAGGGACATAGAAATGAAGGGTGGAAAAACACACAGGAAAGGGAAAGAGATTTTGATGGGTGTTCTTCGAAGTTTTGGAAACTACTTCAAACTTACAGTACTTGAAATTATGTCTTTATTTGAAAGAGAATTCAGATTATATACACTGGTTCAAAAGTTTGGAATAATTAAGATTTTAATGTTTTTGAAAAAAAAAAAAATCTCTTATGCTCACAAAGACTGCATTTATTTGATAAAAAATACAGTAAAATAGTAATACTCAGAAATAATATTATTACAGTTTAAAATAACTGTTTTCCTTTTTTAAATATATTTTAATATATTTAAACATGTAATTTATATCTGTGATCAAAGCTGAATTTTCAGCATCATTACTCCAGTCTTCAGTGTCACATGATCCTTCAGAAATCATTCTGATATGCTGATTTCATGCTCAAGAAATATTTATTATTATCATCAATGTTACAGTTGAAGAATCCAGTTCAGCAAATGAAAACTGCTTTATATTTTTGTGTAAAGTGGAAAGCTT
The DNA here is from genome assembly GCA_021397915.2 of Tor tambroides. Taxonomy (NCBI): domain Eukaryota; kingdom Metazoa; phylum Chordata; class Actinopteri; order Cypriniformes; family Cyprinidae; genus Tor; species Tor tambroides. The sequence goes on along the minus strand of JAFVLL020037079.1, from coordinate 19,104 downwards.
GTGGCAAGTATATATATATATATATATAAATTGTATAGAATTTTAATAAAATATTTTATTTTAAATCAAATTTATTTTGTTTTTGATGAAAATACATTAAATAGGATATAATGCATCTTAAACAGGGATATGCTGTGGAAAACATAATGTACTTATTTATTGACTTTAGGTAGTATTTCATTTTTCAACAAAAAGTATCCTTTTTAATGAATAAGCAGGTTCCAAAACTGTATATAGTGTCAGTGTATACTGACCTTGTTACGAAAGGTCAGTGTGTGTTAAATAAAGCTGTATTTGCCCCCACTCCTGGTTACAACAGTGGAAATATTCAGTAGATTTTTTAATGAAGTGAATGTATTGATGCCCAAAATATTCACTGCAGTAAAATGCATCAACTAACCCCGGTCTCCCTTAAATCTTGTACATTATAATTGTTATTATCCCTTTTGAAGTTGAATTCCTCTGTCTTTTTTTCCTTCTCTTTTTTTTCTCGAGTAGAGGTGTCTGAATTGTAGACCAGTGTCTTCCTTCTGCAGATTCACACATATCAAGCCCAGATGACAGCAGCGAGGCCTGCCTGTGGCATCAAGATGAGATATTTGGCATTTCGAATCCTGAGCTGTCATAAATCAGTTTGTTTCACATGCCAAGAAAAAAAACCTAAAATAACACCCATCATCTCACCTGCCACCTCATAGACCTTCATATGGCCATAACTAATTTTAGAAACCGCAGATATTCAAAATGATATTCAGAATAAAAGATTCCATAAACTAAAATGTTGCATTGCTCTCAGAGACTCAAGATATAAAATATAAATGCAATGAATTTACATATAATTCTCAAAAGTTTTTGAACAGTAAGATTTTTAATGTTTTTTAAAGAAGTTTCTTATACACTATACCATTCAAAAGCTTGGAGTCAGTATAATTGTTTTTTTTTTGGGAGGGAAAGAAATTATAGAAATTAATACTTTTATTTAGCAAGGATGCTTTAAATTGGATCTTTCTATTCATCAAAGAATCCTGAAAAAAATGTACTCAACTGTTTTAAATACTGATAATAATAATAATTGTTTCTTGAACAGCTAAGCAGCATATTAGAATGATTTCTGAAGGATCATGTGACTGCAGTAATGATGCTAAAAATTCAGCTTTGAAATCACAGGAATTAATTACATTTTAAAATATATTCAAATAGAAAACAGCTATTTTAAATAGTAAAAATATTTCCAGATTTTGTGTGTATGTATTTGTTATATATATATATATATATGACCCTGGACCACGAAACCAGTCATAAGTGTCAATTTTTTTGTCAAAATTGAGATTTATACATCATCTGGTATGGTTTGTTATGATAGGACAACATTTGGCCGAGATACAACTATTTGAAAATCTGGAATCTGAGGGTGCAAAAAAAATCAAAATATTGAGAAAAATCGCATTTAAAGTTGTCCAAATGAGGTTCTTAGCAATGCATATTACTAATCAAAAATTAAGTTTTGATATATTTACAGTAGGAAATTTACTAAATATCTTCATGGAACATGATCTTTACTTAATGTCCTAATGATTTTTGGCATTAAAAAAAAAATCAATAATTTTGATCCATATTTTTGGCTATTGCTACAAATATACCCGTGCTACTTAAGACTGCTTTTGTGGTCCAGGGTCACATATATATACATTCAGTGAATTCAATAGTATATATATATATATATATTATATATGAATGGTGGTCAGATGATTTTCTTTGGTTTCCACCTGCATTCATTTTAAGAGTCTTGTGCATAGCAATGCTTCCTGGGTCATGCAGCCGCAGTGAACATAGACTCAAGACTCAAGAGAACCCAAGAAAAGAAGTGAGAGTGAAAAAAAGGAAGAATAGAGTGTGCACATGTCCCAGAAACGAAAGAGATGGAAAGAAAAAAAAGCAAGGGAGCGAGAGTAAATTGGTCATCTGAGGAAAGAGAAAAAAGAACGAGACGACGTGAGAACGAGAGAGAAATTGATTATCTACTCTCTGTGTGTGACAACACTTGCAGAAGCCAGACTAAATCAAATGCCATCATTTGAGAGCTGAGCAAACTGTTTGGCACTGTACAGTGCGGGGGACACTCGATCTGTCATCCAGCATTCATTTTCACATTCATCAACCTTCTCCATTCTCTGCTTTTCATTTAGAGCAAATCAATCAATACAGCGCTGCTCTGCAGTGGCGGAGAGAGAGAACGGAGGGAGGTGTAGAGGAGCCGCTCTGGTGAGGAATACAACAAGACGAGCAAGATTGGTAACATGCACACACATCTCGAGTCATAGCTCCAAAATCAAAGAAGAATATGATACAATATCATGAGAAAATGAGTTATGATGCTATATTCCATTCAGTGAATTCAATAGTGAATTAATGAATGTAGGCACATAAATCTGTTCTGTTGTTTGTTCTGTCTATCATTCATTCTGTGTTCTATAATTCTGTTTGTCTATATATATATATAAATCTCATTTTTTTAAAATTGAGATTTATGCATCATCTGAAGCCAAATAAAGAATTGTTAGGATGTGACAATATTTGGCTGAGATACAACTATTTGAAAATCTGGAATCTGAGGGTGCAAGAAAATCTAAATATTGAGAAAATCACCTTTAAAGTTGTCCAGATGAAGTTCTTAGCAATGCATATTACTAATCAAAAATTAAGTTTTGATAGTAATGATTTTTGGCATAAAAGAAAAATCAATAATTTTGCCCCATACAGTGTATTTTTGGCTATTGCTACAAATATACCCGTGCTACTTAAGACTGGTTTTGAGTATTCATTCTGTGGTCTATCTGTATATGGTTCTGTTTTTCATTCTATCTATATATCGTTCTGTCAGTCGTTCCGTCTATCTTTCTGTCTATCATTCTATCATTCTGCCTGTTGTTGTTGTATCATTTTTTGTTTGTTCTTTCATTCTATCTGTCATTCATTCTGGTTTTCTTTCATTCTATCTCTCTGTCGTTTGTTCTGTCTTTCACTCTTTCTAATTCTATCATTCTGCTCTTTATGTTATTCTTTCTGTCTTGCTAGCTAGAATTACAGCTATCATTTTATTTATCTGTTTAACTTGAAAAAGCATCTTAATATGGTGTTAAATTAGGGCTGGGTAAAAAATATCAATTTCTCGATTTTAATCAATTCTCATTTTTACGAAACGATATCGACTCTTAAATCCCAAGAATTGATTAGTCTACACTGTAGCGCACCTCCCATCCAATAAATCGCAATAAGCTTTGTGCTTTGGTACACTGTAAAAAATGATCTCGATTTTAACGGTAAAAAACTGTGAAAATGCTATAGTAAAAACCTGTTAAATGGTTAACGGAAAGTTCCTGTAAAATTTACAGGGAAAAACCGTAAACTGACGTTCCCAGAATTCCCTGTGTTGCATTTCAAATTCTGTTTGAATTTGACGTTTTTTCTTTGAAATAGCTATGTTTCTTCTTAGTTTTTTCTTATCAGTTATGTTTATTAGGGTTGTATGTTACATCTAATGTTGTTAAATTAATGTTTATAGCATATTTCAGTTTAATGAGTCTCACCATGATGGTGTTTAGTGCTTGTGTGAATGACACTGTGCACCTTCTATATATGCTATTATTTAAAAGCTGCTTGTGATGGGCTTTGGTTCATCATGTGACTTTCTCATCACCACCTGCATTTGGTGGTTATCAGTGTATTTCAAAGGAACAAAACAGATTTCAGTACTTTAATAGGTTGGTATATTAACATTGTGTCAGTTAAAGAAATTACGGTATTTAACTGTAAATTTAAGTTAAAACCGTAAAACCTAAAACGTTGTTACCGTATTTTTACGGTAGAATTCCGGCAACCACAGCTGCCAGTTTTTTACCGTAAATTTTACGGAATTTTTTTTACAGTGTACTTTTGATATGAAATAAAGCCTCATATTTCAAATTCTTACCATGTTATTACAGTATTCAAATAATAAATGCCATTTTTGCACTGTTTAACGTGGAGTGACAGATCGCTGTAGCGCCTCAGTACGAACTTCTCATCTCCTCTGCTTTAATAACAGTTTCAGCACGAAATTAACATGAATAAACATCCGAAGGTATGTTAAAAGAACGTACAACTTACTGAAATCTGTATCCTGTCTCATGTAATCGCTCAATCAGTGTTTCAATCGCAGAAGACGTCAATATAACAGCTTGTAAACAATGTCACGTAAAGCCACGTTCGGTGACCATAAACTCGTTAGTCAGTTAGAGAAATGAACTCTAGAGAGGAATATTTTGCTAAAAATATACAACATATTTGAATAAATCCATCAAGTTTTTATGACAGCCACCAATGATTATATTTCAAAAAAGGGATTGGAGTAGAAATATAATTTTGTAATTGTAACTTTATTATTATAACAACTTAACTGAGTGTAATTTAAGTGTTTGTATATAAATCTGTTCATTTTAACCTTCAATATTAGACTATAGTAATGTTGTACCAACAACATTAGTTGATTTTTTTTTCCATTGAGAAAATTCGGCATGTACTGTACCTGATATATATCCAAAAATAATCGATATTGAATTGAATTGAATCAAATTGGGAATTGAATCGAATCATGAAATTTGTCTCAAAAGGTTAAATGCATGCCATACAATGTAATTAATTTAATTAAAGCCTGCAGACAGCTCTTATCTGTGTAGCTAGTGAGCTCGCTGTTGGTTCTTATATGAATCAATGTTAACATTCATATGCATGTTTCATAATGGATTAAAATATGCATGGCATTGAAACACTTGTACGACAGGTATCCTTGACGCATAGGTACTGGAAACGGACCATTTCAATCCCTGTTGGCGTTAATGGCACAACAGCTGGATCTTTTCAGTATTCCTCTGCGCTTTAGATGTAATTGAAAGTAGATGAAGCATTGTTTTAAATGGGTAGTTCTGAGGCTCTCTGGGTAATTTCCCCCATTAATGAATCTGCGGATTATTTTCGGGGCAAATGAACCGAGAACAGCACAAATGTATTTATACATGGTTCACTAATTAATCTGTTTAAGTTATTATTTCAACAGAATGAAACCAGTGTGGAGTTTTACCTCCTACTTCCATTTTATACTTGTATGGCAAGCACTTATATAAAAGGTCATAACAGCACTTTATTTTGCTAGCACGTGACGGCTTACTGATCACCTTATGTTCAGTAATGAAAGTGCTGTTACATTAAACATTCCTAAATGTACTGGTTTTTGAGGAAGCTCCAGTACATGGATGGTTTTCTAAAGAACTATAGAACATCTTTTGTGAATCTTAAAGTCAACATGAAATCAAAATTTGCCTTATTTACTTAATGCTTTTCACAATCAGTTCCTGCTGAATAAAATCTAAGTTTCATTTCTTAAATATTCAATTTTTGTCAGAAATCCTTCAGATAATAGAAGTAAAATGGGTTGCAAACAGTGTTTCGTGTTGGAAAAGCTATTATTAGGTTACTGATAAAAGAGGAGTCTTCATCTCATTATTTTAAACATGCATTAAATTATATATTATGCAATATGATATATAACCCTGGACCACTAAACCAGTCTTAAGAAGCACAGCTATATTGGTAGCAATAGCCAAAAATACATTGTATGGGTCAAAATGATCGTTTTTTCTTTTATGCCAAAAATCATTAGGATATTAAGATATTTTGCATATTTCCTACCATATCAAAACTTAATTTTTGATTAGTAATATGCATTGCTAAGAACTTCATTTGGACAACTTTAAAGATGATTTTCTCAGTATTTTGATTTTTTTGCACCCTCAGATTCCAGATTTTCAAATAGTTGTATCTCAGCCAAATACTGTCCTATCCTAACAAACCATACATCAATGGAAAGCTTGTTTAGCTTTCAGATGATGTATAAATCTCAATTTAAAAAAATTGACACATATGACTGGTTTTGTCAGGGTCACATATATTATATCAAATGAACTATATATTTCTTTAGGAGTTAAAAACTTCTCATTAATAATAAAATAAAATGAATGAATAAAATCAACCTTTTGAGAGGGTAAAGTGGATTGCTGTTTAAGCTGACAGGTTTCCTCTGGATGGGAAGCGCAATAACAGGTTGAATTTTTAGCAAGGTCACAAAGCGCAAATCTGCATGAGAAAATGGCATCTTTGACAGACAGCTGTCACAGCAAGACACCAGCCCACAACAGTGGTGTACTTTTACAGCTAACGACACACGCGCACACCAGCGTAATCCGTAACACCCCAACCTCTTCCCTTCAAGGGTCACCTGGGTTAGGATGAGTGACAGCTCTCCGGATCACAAGGGCCTGTAGTGGAGAGAGTGAATTTGGTGGAAAGATCATCTCTTCCCTCGGGGTGGTCAAGGCCTCACTCTGAGAGACGACTGATAAGAACACAGAGTGACGAGGGACATATGTCTGAGACAGATAAAAATAAAATAAAAAAACATGAGCATCAGAGAGGAACGCTGGAGGAACTTTAGCACAAAGCAGCTCTGTCCCAGCAGACTGAAGGTTACATGCAACACCTAGCGTAGAGGGGGTGTGTGTCACTAAAACCCCATCAACTGGAGAGCTGGATTTGTCTTTTGTTTTTCACACCTTGCCCGTTTTCTCCTACGGTCTTGTGCCTGGATCATTGTTCTTCTAGACTTTCTGACGCTCTTGTCTGATATATGTGACCTGCTCCATCATTTTGTGTTGTTTCCACCCAGAAACACATTTGGAGTTTCATGTGATCAATTTTGTGTAAAAGTCTCAGTTTTCTGCTTATTATTATTAGTCAAATGATTTTAAATGATTTTAAGATTTCAAAAGATTTGACTTTTTTTGACAGATTTATTATTGTAAGATATTGCACGTTCACAATACATGTATCAACCAATGCACGTTTTAAGTTCTGCATTCAAATACAATCAGTTTAAATTCAGTTCGAACAAGTTAAAGCCATTATTAGCAGTAATACATTTTATTTTAGTGTCCTTGTAACACATGCATTTGCTTTTAATTATGCATTTGATTTGATGTTATTACTATAGCTGATTAATGATGGAATCAGTAACAGATGAAATAAAAAAATACAATGCATGTATAATATACTGTGTATATTTTAATATTTAATATATTTATGATTTTAGGTATTTGGTCTTTTCTAAATGTCTTTTTTTCCAGCTGACTAACAAGCTTTAGACACTGAATGACTTTCCTTTGATTAAAAGGAACTGAGGCAGCTACAGAAACTACATTAAAGACTGTCAAAGTGACTTTTAATATTTACATTTCATAATAAAATTGACAGTTTGAAAGCTGAGTTTGTTTATAACATAAACTGCAAAAAAGTCAAAATTATTATTTTTTTTAGCTATATAGTCCAGCTAACTTACAAGTTTTGGACATTGAATGACTTTCATTTGATAAAAATAACTAAACATTGCATTAAAGACAAAATGGCATTTAATGTTTAAATTTCATTATAGAATAGTCTAAATTCTCTCTTTCTTTGCGTATTATAGCATTTCTCCATCAATGACGCATTTTGAAGGAGTTTGTCTCCTATTTTGAAGACATTAGCCATTGAGGTTTGACTATGAATGAAGGTTTTTGATTAATGACGTTATGAATTTAAGCTTCGAAGTGATAAAAGGAGTTAGTCAGAGCAGACTTTTTCATTCATTTTAAATATCCACAGCTAAAATACAGATTGAGTGTAACGCTACACTCAAGTTATTTAACCATAGGACTTTCTAAGTGATCAGAAGGGAATTTGTGGGGATATGCGGATGCATTTCATACTTTCCAAAGCAACCATCCAGTAAGCAATTTCTCAGAGGTTTCCCATCAACACATCATCACCAGCGTTTGCTGTAAAGTGGATTCATTGTTTCCTGCAACAGTCCTCAATGCACACCGATTGATTTGATCTCTCAGGGGTTATAAAGCGTGACCAACCGATGGAATCGAAAGGCGATGCTCTGGCCTCTGATGTTATGACTGCAACAATCATGATCTATATGAATCAGTAAGCCAGAAACACATTTCTGCCATAACTCCAGAACAGACTCCGATAAACTCAAATACCAAAACCATTAACAAGACTGAGCGCTGCTGTCTGCTTGAGAGGAAATATGACTGGGGAGGAAAATAAATCGCTTTGTTTGTTCATGCCACGCTGATACAAAAGTGGCTTTGCGTATTAAGGGAAACGGCGCAGAGAAAGGGTGCTGGCTGGTGTGTTTATGAAGTGTTTGTGATGACTTGGTTTTCATTCCAGTCATAAAAGTGACTGACTGAAACACTACTGAATGGTTTCTTTCCCAGGTGCAGTCTAATGCATATCAAATGGTATAGTGAGCAACTCATAGCTGTACTCTTGTTGGACAACATATATTTTATTCACACCCAAATGGGAAAAAAGTATCAATGTACTAAGTTACTTATTTTGCTGCAGTCTATTTGATAAATCAAGCAGTGGGTTCCAAACATCTAAGTCCATACTGAAAACCTGTGATTTTGTTAAGATTTTGAATATATGAATTTATCGTCAAATGAATAAAGAAATGTTTAGTATTTCTAGGTCACTAATCAAATAACGGTCAAAAGTGTAGAATAATTAAGATTTTTAAAAGTTTTATGCTGATTCGCTGTACAATTATTATCTTATTACTGGAATCAATTCTTTATAATGGTTCTTATCAATGTTGAAAACCGGTTTTGCTGCTTAATATTTTTGTTTAAATGTGATACATTTTTTCACGATTCTTTGAATAGAAAGTTCAGTGAACAACATTTATTAGAAATATAAATCTATTGTCATTTTTGATCAATTTTACTTGTCCTTGCTTAATAAAAGTATTATTTCAGTTGTTTAAATCTTATTCTAAACTTTTAAATGGTAGTGTATCATGGTTTCCACAAAAAATACTAAGCAGCAAAAACCTTTTTTTTATTATTATTATTTTTATGATAATAAGAAATGTTTCTTGAGCAGCAAATCAGCATATTATAATGATTTCTGTAAGATCATGTGACACTGAAGACTGGAGTAATGATGCTGAAAATTCTAATTATATTTTAAAATATATGCAAATAGAAAACCGTTTTAAGTAGTATTTCACTAATGTATAGCATATATTATACTACTTCACTAGTACACAACTAATATTATTAGTTTTTACTGTATTTTTGATAAAATAAATGCAGCCTTGGACATAAAAGACTTTTTTCAAAAACATTTATTTTTTATTATCATGAGCTTACATCTATACAGCTACCTGTTTTAATTTTCTTTTTTATTTAATGCATTTAATATAAAGGTACTTAATTTTTCTATGAGACCACACAATCTCCTATGAGACAATAATTGATATTTCAAAATATCAGAATTAGCTACTTAAACCCTGAAAGTAAATTACACTGAGATTATGGGCTGCCTATTAATTGTCAGAATGGTGTTTTTCCTCATCTCCCAGGCTAGCAGCAGTCCTGGTTGAGTCGTTGTCTCCTGGAGGATTATACAGGGAGGGGAATATAATTTCATACTGCAGTATTGATTGATTTTAATCTTTGCCAGCTCTGTTGTCAGTGTCCTTCTCCAGAATGACCTCTAGAGAAAAGAGGAGTGTTGTGGTCTTATTCCTTCTGGAAACCATAAAACGTCGTTCATCATAAATCATCCTGTAAATCAAATTATAGGGCCTGTCTGTAAAGATAAAGCATTTTTCATGATCTTCTAACTTTTCAGATCTAGAATAAAATTGCTCTATTGAAAAATCAGGCATTTGAGTGGTACACATTGTTTTAATACCATGCCTACAATAAATGCATACTATATTAATAAAAACAGAAAAATGTAATTAAGTTGCCACACAGATACCACCAAGACTTTTCGCTTCATATGACCTAACCAGGTTCCACTGTGCAAAGATGCTCACAATGACAGAACTGCTAATTAAGATGCACAGATAAGTGTGCTGCCCTCACTGTGAAGTTCCAGCACATTGAATTTGCATTTTAATTTGTTTTCCACAGGTCTTTGATTATTTATTCCTGCTTTGAAGCGCCAGCTGTTTTATTGCTTGATTAAAAATAAAGCAAATGCCTAGTTGAGGTGTGTTTTGCACTCATTATTGACCTCGTCGGTAATTTCTCAGAGCCAAAACAAGCAGTTTATACCTTTTCAGTTATCTGGCAACCCATTATGTGATAGATTAATTAAATGAATAGTTCAAAATAAAAATTCAGTATTTACCTCATTTTCAGTATTTACTAAACTATGACTGCTATTAATTGGAAAACCACTGAGAATGGATCATTAAAGTAATACTTAACCCAAATGAAAATTCAATATAAATTCAACCCCTTTTTGCTTTCCAAACTATTTATCTGAGAACCGTTGTGATTGAATCATTAAAGGAGTAGTTCACCCAAAAATGAAAATTTGTTGAAAACTTACCCTCAGGGCATCCAAGATATTGATGAGTTTGTTTCTTCATCAGATTTGGAGAAATGTAGCATTCCATCACTGTCTCAGCATTGGATCCTCTGCAGTGAATGGGTGCCGTCAGAATGAGAGTCCAAACAGCTGATAAAAACGTCACAAGAAATCCACACCACTCCAGTTAACATCTCGAGAAGCAAAAAGCTATGTGTTTGTAAGAATCCAATTCTGACGGCACCCATTTACTGCAGATGATCCACTGGTGAGAAAGCAATGTAATGCTAAATTTCTCCAAACCCTTCTGATGAAGAAACAAACTCATCTACACCTTGCATGGCCTGAAAGTGAGTACATTTTCAGCCAATTTTTCATTTTGGGTGAACTATTCCTTGAAGTCAGTGAATTAAATTCACGATGATTCATATGGGATTGCTCAGTTAACAGAATCAAGTGGTTCATCCTGAAGAGCCAGCCAAAATAATAATTGTTATTATTATTTTCTTCCCCCCACTGATTCAGTTCTTGGTAAACTCATTTACTTAATCCAGATGGCACTGTTCTTGAATTAACAGCTTGCTAGAGGGGCTGATTATCTTTGAATAATTACTTCAATTTCGATTTGTTCAAACACACAATAGAAAGGTTACTTTTGTTATGTTTTTGTGTATGTTTTGAAAAACATACACAACATCTGTCACTGCATGAAAAGCAACACGAGGGTGAATAAACATTAATGAAATGTTCATTTTTGGGTCAACTGTTCTTTTAAATGAAATGATTGCACACAAGCAAAACATCAAACTCATTTTCAAACTCAAATTGATTTTTAATTCACACCCTGTTAAGATGGCAAACACAAAGGCTTTTGTCTTGCTCCTTTATTCTGATTTAAGATTGTGCTTTCCTCTTGCTGTTTGTATTGAAGGAAAATAAAAAGCCATTTCTGTCTCTCTGTGAAATAATGAAGAGAGGGATAGAAAACACAAAGAGTTCTCTGTTTCCATTTGCTTTTCAATAGGGCAAATTGGCGCAGTGAAAAAACAGATTGTTTGCTTTATTTCTGTTGCTTTGAGTCACGTTTTCTCCAAGACAAACAGAAATGCAGTTTCCTTTGTGTAACAAGCACAAGCCGGGTGAGGTTTATCCCCTGGAGAAGGCCAAAGTTGTGTACTTGTCACTGAGGCAGCAGGAAGACTGATGGGAAAAGAGTGAAAGAAAGAGAAAGTTGGACTGGGAAGAAATGAGAGAGAGACAGAACATAACAGTCGATATTTATTGAGTGAACTGTGCTTGCACCCTAGGAGCCCTGTGTCAGATCTGCTGCTTTAATTGGGCAAGGATGGTCACTTACCTGGGTAAGACACATCTCCTCTATTTGATCACTATTCACTTTAATGTAAGCAGCCTGAAACTCTGTCAGAGTCGTGTTGCCTTTGTGTATGGAAAAATAACAAATCTCCCATCCCAGCCCTCCAAATCAATTGCGCTTTAATTCAATGAAGCTGGTGTGAATCTACGGCAGGCTGGGGAGTATTTGCTGTTTGTTTGTGAAGGGTTTTGTAGAGCAGGAGGGATAAATGTCATGTTGTACTGCTTTGAGTGATACGCTCACTGAACTAGAGCATGCTTGATGCTTTATTGTGCTGTTAAAACACCACCAGCTCTAGTGCTCATGTGCTATCTATCTATCTATCTATCTATCTTGACCCTCTATTCTATTTCTGTTTTATCAACTTGTTTTTCTTTTTATTTATTAAAAAATGACTCACTAACTCTTGCACTCTCTATTCTTTTTTCTATTCTATCTACTTGTTTTCTTTTTATTTATTATTTAATAAATGGCCCTCTAACACAGTAGCATTTCCTATTCTTTTTCTATTCTTTCGACTTGTTTTCTTTTTATTTATTTAAAAAACTGGACCCTTTAACACTAGCTTTCTCTGTTCTTTTTCTGTTCTCTCTACATGTTTTCTTTTTATTTATTAGAAACATGAACATCTAACACTTGCACTCTCTATTATATTTCTATTCTAACTACTTGTTTTATTTTTTTATTTAAAAAAAATGACCCTGTAACACTTACGTTCTCTATTCTTTTCTATTCAATCTACTTGTTTTATTTATATTTATTATTTAAAAAATTACCATCTAACACTTGTGTTATCCATTCTTTTTTCTATTCTATCTTCTTGTTTTCTTTTTATTTATTATAAAAATGACCCTCTAACACTAGCGATATCTATCTATCTATCTATCTATCTATCTATCTATCTATCTATCTATCTATCTATCTATCTATCTATCTATCTTTCTCTGTCTGTCTGTCTATCTGTCTATCTATCTATCTATCTATCTATCTATCTATCTATCTATCTATCTATCTATCTGTGTGTTAATCATTCTGTTGTTCTGTCTCTAAAGATTAAAAAAGTAAATAATTAACCGTCATCTAACACTAAGTATTCAAGAGGCAATTAAAATGAACAGCATGAAGGAATTATAATTCATGCAGTCGCTATGTCATTAATCCCATAGCAACCAATGACATCATAATATACTTAAGAACGAATGGTTCTTGGACACATATCTTGTGTCAAAAGATATTGCTCAGTCCAGTCTGCTGAACCACAGATGAAACTTTCTATTTGATGTCAGGGGGTGTTCACACGGCTTTCACTTTGAGATGGTAAAAACTGCTGCCCTCGTGTTCAGGGCATAGAAAATTTTGCCAGCAAGTTGTGTTTTGAAGTGCAAAGAATAAGGATCTTGGAATGGTTGTGAATGGCAGCTCTACACTCAAAGTTGTCTAAAGAAAACTACTGGCAGGGAAAGTTAGGAATGTCTTCAGCTGTAAAACAAATATGAAATAAAAAATGAATGAGAAAATGTGGAGATACTCTGTAGTCTGATGTGAAATGATGCTCTGCTGTGGCAGGCATCACTGAGGCCAAAAAACTGTACAAAAAGATGATAAACACTGCATTATGCTACTAGAATACTTTGACTATTAAATAGAAGTAATGGTAAAGGAATTGTGTGTGGATAGAACAACAGGTGTCCATTTACCGATCACTGTAGCAGTGAGTCATGGCGTTACAGTGTGTTTTGTGTGTAGAAATATGACATATTAAAGATAAAACACATAGCTGTGGCTGGTGGAATTTGTTTGAAAATATGTTGCTTTCAGAAAATTGTACTCCGTTAAAAACACTTATATTTCTGAATGGCATTCAATGGAGAAAGCCAGATCTTTTTTCTGCAGACATCTACCAGACATGCTACCCAGCCAAACCTTGACCTCCAACAAGCTTTCTGCTCTTTTCGATGAAAGCATGCACTGTCGTTCAGAAATCTGCAGGCTGTAGCTTTTTCAATGTTTTTCAAAGAAACCTCTTATGTTCACCAAGGCTGCATTTATTTGATCAAAATTCATAGAAACAGTAATATTGTGAAATAATACTACCATTCAGAACGTATTTTAAAATGTCATTTATTCCTGTGATGGCAAATCTGAATTTTCAGCATCATTACTCCAGTCTTCAGTGTCACACGATTCTTCAGAAATCATTCTAATATACTGATTCACTGCTCAAGAAACGTTTCCTTTTATTATCAGTGTTAATACAGGTCAGGATACAGTTCTTTTCAGCATTCTTTTATGAATTGAAAGTTCAAAGGATCAGCATTTATTTGAAATTTGAGAGTTTTTTTTTAACAATGTGAGCATCTTTATTGCCACTTTTGATAAATTTAATACATCCTTGATGAATAAAAGTGTTCATTTATTTTAATAAAATACATTTAAAAACCATACTGATCTAAAACATTTGAATGAAAGCATATAAACACAAAAATGATTTAAAAAGTACCATATAAGTACCACAAAAGTTGTTATTCACTGAGATTTCTCCTTTAATTTGAAGGGTCAGTGGAGAAACCTAGAGTTAAGTGTCTTGCTCAGTGGTACATATTGCTATTCTGACCTCTGTCAAGTTGTATTTTGCTCTGGAAAGACTCCAAACGCTGGGCATTAAATGTAGAATTGTAACAAGCATTATTTATCTGGTGTTGTAATACTTTCCAAACAATTTCAAGAAAGGTCCAATAATTTTGTCCCATACCGTTAAAAAAGAACTTACAATCTCTGTTGCTGTCCAAACACCATTGTTGCAGTGAAAGCATTTTGGATACAAATGGAAAACAACTAAAACACTGTTATTTTGGATGGAAGAGCACTGATACAGGCCATATGATGGGCTATTACGTTTATATCAAGAACATGGAAAACTGTTCGCTTATTCAAATAGACTGATGCATTTGAAAGCTTTTTGAAGTATCAAGTATAGAGCTATATTATGAGAAATTACATGTTTGATAATCTTTCAAAATGTTTCATTGATCTCTCATTGAAAAGTGCTATTTTGTTGTGCCCACAATCATATTTGTATGTCCTTCAGTATGAGCGTGAAGGTTTGGTGAGAGCAATGTGAGGCCATGGGCAGCTTTGTTTCAGTATTAGGTACAGCATTAACACCATTTCTGACCCAACTTTTTTTTGTTTTAATTTATTCCACTGTTAACTTGAATCCTTATGTGGACAGAGAGTGAGTCTCTTTCAGTGAGTTACTAATCAAAGATGTGCTGTTCACTTCTCATGTCATGGACACCAGTGTGTTTTTAGTATTATTTATGTATTATTAATATTTTAAATGACCTTTTATTTTTATATTTCAGTTTTCTTTTCATTTGTTTTATTTAATATTAATATATAGCTTTAACTGATTTTTATTTCAATTTGTTTTAGTAAATTTAGTACTTATTTCAGTTAGTTGCACTTTTAAAAATCTGATATATATCAAGATATTGAGCCCTGGTAAAACACATTATATGTAAATTATTGCTGCATAATTTTTTTTTTTTTTCAAAATATGCTTTTTTTTATTGCCTCTCCGTGGAGAAAGAAGCTTTTTGCAGCCAGATGGTTTAGTTACAAGACCATGCTAAATTGTATGGACAGGTAACAACAATTCCCTTGCTCTTCAGTAATTTATGTAAGATGTTGTTTTTGTCTTTAAGGATTTAATATTATTTTGTTTGCCATTTTTTGCCCCTTTCATTGTTATCAAATTGCTCAATTTTTTCCTCCTTTTTTGTGTTCCCACCTCTACTCAAACATTTTTAGCTTGCTTTATTTCTGCACAATACCCCTATTTTCTGCTCTTTCTTGTAGCCGAGAGAGGTTGACAGACCTAACATTAGTGATTGACAGCAACAGTACAACCTGCACTTATGTTGCATTGTTGCATTTATGTCCACTGATGTTCTATTCATATAGCACACATCAACCAAACTCACTTCTAAAATTCAGTTATGACTCGGTTTATGATTTATGGTTTCTTCAGTTATATAATGCACTTGTCATTCTTTCATTGCCAGACTGCATATGATCATTACCATATTTGGCACTCTTAACTGCTGCTGTGTGGATGTAGCCAAATAGTGGCCTGGACAGAATCAATGTTTATTCTGTTTTTCTCACAAATACACATGCAAAATGTTATTTGATAGATATTGTTTGTGTCAAGAGAGATATTTTGTAACTACTGCACAAATAGCTCTTCTCCGTTGCAAACCATGTCCATGGATGTCAAGTCAAGTCAGTTTTAGTTGTATAGTATTTTTCACTATGTACATCATTATTAAAAGAAAAAAAATCCTGCAATATCAGCAATGTCTTAATTTGAACAGTTGTACTTAGGGGTGAAAAAAATATGAAACTGAATGATAATAACATTAATGTCAATAACATATGTATTTTTAAAGTTCACATAGATCGAGGGTCTTTGTTGGCTGGTAAAGACATGTTTATTCAATATTAACATGATAAATGTACAATGTGCTTTCCAGAAGTACCATCAGTTAACAACAAGTCAAAATAAATAAAGAGGGAAAGAGTAATTTAAAAAATAAATAAATAAAAACATAATACCATGCATAAGTGTTAATATTGGTGACTAAATAGTCACAAAGTTAAACAGTCACAACCTATAGAAAAGCACACACACACACACACAAAAGATATTTCCCATATATATTTCCCTAGATATCTCCAATAACATGTAAACATGTCATTTGGAACAAAAGTCTGTAATTTGTAATAATCTGTTGTTGATCTGTTGCCATTTTGGCGTAGAAAATTTCCACTGTTACGCTACACGTTGAGTTTTATATAAAACAATCTGTCCTTTGTGTGAGGACCAAATAATGCTGTTAAAGGGATAGTTCGCCCAAAAATGAAAATTCTGTTATCATCATTTACTCACCCTCAAGTAATTCCAAACCTGTATGAATGTCTTTGTTCTGCCGAACACAAAGGAAGATATTCTGAAGAATGTGGGAAACAGAGCAGTTCTGGGGCACCATTGACTTCCACAGTATTTTTTTTTTCCTACTATGGAAGTCAATGGTGCCCCAAAACAGCCCGGTTACAAACTTTCTTCAAACTATCTTCCTTTGTGTTCGGCAGAACAAAGAAATTCATACAGGTTTGGAATTACTTGAGGGTGAGTAAATGATGATAACAGAATTTTCATTTTTGGGTGAACTATCCCTTTAACTGTCATTTCTAGCAGCAGTATGATAGTTTTCTATTTGTCTGGCACTTGGCAAAGCAACTGCGCAACACGGCTTTACCACTGCAGTAATTCTGTGATCTATGCATAATACATAAATGCAGCTTGCAGCCTGTAGATAGAGAAAACTGTGACGGAAAGAGGTGCCACACCGTCCAATAAACAGCAAACCGGTTAATGCATAAATAAACAGATGGAAACAACAGTGTTTAGTAACAGAATTTTGCTGAAGTCAACCTAATTTACTGGAAGAAACAAACAAGAATAATACGTAAACAATAGCACACATTACTAGAAGCGTAGCGGCAGTCACAGTGATGAATTTAAGCGCTCTCGACGACAAGGGAGTGACTAAGAGACAGAACAACAGCCCGAAATAGCACCCTAACCCTGCCATGGAGGAGAAGCTGTCTCTTTAGTTACCATTTACTGTTTGCATTAACCTAACTAGGAATGGCGACTATCATTATTGATCAACATTATGCCCCGGCCTTAGGCTATGTCTCATCAGCTCTGTTTCGAAAGGTCTTCTCTTTCTAGCCTGAGGTGAGAGAAGAATGACAGAGAGTTAATGCGAAGGGATGGATGTGTCCCTCGTAACCTTGCCATGTTTGACTGCTCTCTTAGATGCCGTTGCAGAGCTAATGGTAGCGGAACCACTTCATCTACTCATCAAGGACCTTTCTAAATTTGTACATGTATGCAGAACGTCAACAATACTAAGAAATGGTGGCAGTAATTACATTCTAAAGGAAATAACCAGCACCGAGCCAGGTTTTGCTGTGCCCGTGACACAAAATATGGAGCGGTTGAGTGGTTAAAGATCTTGACTGCTAAGCTAAAGGTTGTAATTTCAGGTCTCAGATGGCGTCATCCATGCGCTAAGACTATTTGTGCCCTTGAACAAGGCACTTAACCTCCAGTTTTTTCTTAGAGGCTTGTCCCTGTAGTGAAAATGTACTGTAAGATTCTTCGAATGAGATTGCGTCTGCTAAAGGGCGAATAATGTAATGCGACAACGTAAGGAATAGTTCACCAAAACATGGAAATTTACTCACCCTCAGGCCATCCCAGATGTAGATGAGTTTGTTTCTGCATCAGAACAGATTTGGCATTACATCACTTGCTCAACAATGGATCCTCTGCAGTGAATGGGTGCCGTCAGAATAAGAGTCCAAACAGCTGCTAAAAACATCACAGAGTAATCCACATGACACCAGTCCATCAGTTAACAGATGAAACTACTGTTGAAGCATTATGTGGGTAGAGGACTCAAATTTTAACCTGAGGCAATGTTTTAAAGATAAAAACGCCTCGATAGATTTGTTTTTTAGAAACACAGCTTTTCACTTTACAAAACCTTAATTGATGGACTGGATTACTTGTGGATTATTGTGATGTTTTTATCAGCTGTTTGGACTCTCATTCTGACGGCACCCATTCACTGCAGAGCATCCATTGACGAGCAAATCTGATGAAGATAAAACTCATCTACTTTTTTTTGGGTGAACTTTTCGTTTAAAATGAATCAGCTGTTATTAAAATGCAAAGTGAAAACTGTAGAGCATTATTTAACTTGAAGTTAACCTTTAAAAACATCTCTAGCTCTGAACTGCAGGGTTCATTAAACGCTAGTTTGTGATATGCAGGAATCAGCCGAAGCCTGAGTGGAAAGACATGACTTGATCATCAACAAAAAATGACTGGCATTTATATTTCCCAACAAAAACCTAATGATCCTTATCGAAACTTCTTCTTTTTTGCCTCTCCAGAACTTTATAGTTATCATCATATGCTCCATACCGCACAATCCATTAGGAAAACTACTATCTAACATCACATTCAGCACTTAGCTAACTGAATCTTTCACTTTTCTACAGACACAGGCTATACAAATGCCAACTGTTTGTAATTGGATAAATGCAAAAACGGCAATAAATGCTGTTTCTAATGGCAAAACCTAGATGTCTGCAAATATGGCCAGAAGCTGACA